>JALJCO010010365.1:0-43707 GCA_023101725.1 Atherinomorus stipes
ATCCAATATACATAATTTAAAAAAAAGCAAGAATTGTTTGCAATGCTGAGTACAGACAACCAACCAATAGACTCTTTGTTGAACTAAATGCACTTAAATTCAAAGATCTTGTAGACCTTAAAACAGCGTAACTTATATATGTTACACATCAGAAAGTTCCTGACAGTATCCAGGGGTTTTTTCCAGGTGAGGAAAAGTAATTACAGCTTGCAGGGATTATGTATATTTAAAAAACAACCAGTGAGAACAAACAAAGCTTCACAGCTCGACAGTTTGTGGAGTTCATTTATGGAATAATTTGAGCAATTCAATGAAATCCTGTTCAACAGTTAATAAGTTTAAGAAACTATTCTGAAATGATAAACTTCACAGATATAAGACGGAATTATGTTTCATCCAGTCTTCTGTTTTGGTTTTATCCATTTAATTATGTTCTTTACTCTTTGCGGAACATGAATGTTTGCCTGTTCTTGTTATTGATAGGCATGGGACTACATTGTTTTTTTTTATGTTGTTTTGTTTTTGTTTGCTTTATTGTTGTTTTACTTCTTATATTGTTCTGTAGTACAGTGAATACTGTATATCTTTCAATTGAGAAAAGATTACTTAGTTATAGGGAGCAGGCCTCAAAAAGTTTTTACTTCTGCCTGCTCCATTTTCGGACTAAATGGTTAATGGTAATTGGGTGAGATATATGAGGGAAATGGGAGAAGAGAGAGGGGAAAAAAAAGCAGACAAATCTTTGTTTTTCTTTGTTGATGCTATTCAGCTGTTTGGGTTGTCTTTTATTTTTAATTTTCTCTCTTTTCAATGCTTTGTCTGTTTATTTGTTGATCCTTTTTACTTTTTGATTCAATTAATCTTTTATCCTTTATATTTTTATGATTATGTTCGGAATAAAGTAAAAAAAAAAAAAGTAATATGGACAGAACAGCGACATCACGTGTGTCTAGGTTGTAGTTGCAACGACAGAAAAACGACTCCAGCCGCTGGGATGCCAGGCTCACTGCCGATACGCAAGTGACCAACAGTCTGCAGCATTTCCAACAAGTAACACAGAGGAGTTTATAAGTGACAGCTAACGTTAGCCACGTTAGCAAACAAGCTAGCTTACCGATCTAGGAGGAAAATCACCATTTCCGTGTTTTACTCCGTGGAAAACGTTTATGTGGGTCCATTTAGTGAAGTATTCACCTAAATTTACTCCAGGTTTTGCTCTTCTCAGGTCACTCCTCCTCAGAAACAGATAATATCTCCAGGGCTCTGAAGCAGCTGCTTCACTCGTCATCTCCACGGTTTCCCTGTACCAGCCTAACTGTGCCCAAAATATTGTTTCCACACAGAGATCGTATTTGGCAACCCGCAATGGCGCCGTGTATTGGCTTACAAACATAAATAAAATGCCATTATCAAACCCGTTAAAATTTATTTCATAATTATTTTTAGGCTAAATATAATTTTTCTAGGAAATGTTGTACTTTCATTCTGCACACCCTCAAACGACCTGTGGAGGTATTATTTTTTTTTAAATATAGCTTTTAATAAAAATGTTACATATTTAACCTTTAACTCTCTTATTAAATGAATTAAAACTGAAGTATCTGTAAAGTAAAAATGTGCTGCTAGCTGTGATAAACCACTGGATTGAATCTGACTGGGAACAGTTTGCTTGCTGATTTAATTCTAAACTGCAACTTTTACAATCTAAGTACAGTGTCGCATGTCTGGCCTGTACAGGAGTGCAGATTTGCTGCTGAGTCTGAAATAATTATAAATTATTATAGTTATTGATGCTTAACATGCATATACTCCTTTCCACTCCTTTTGGACAAAGACATCTATTTTATTTATTTATCTTTTTCTCTTTGGAGCACTTCTTTCTTTTGGTTTCTTGTTTGTTTTTAAATGTCTTATGTTCAATAAAGAATCAAATCAAAATCAAATCAAATATAAGTCTTGAAGCTGCAGAGTTTTATTATAAAGATAGGAGGACACTGTGTAGCAGTTGTATATCGTAAGCAACTTGCTTGTACTTTTCATACTGTATTCACGTGAAACCGGGCGGACAGCAGATGGACGACAGCCGCTGCGGGTAAAGGCATTTAACAGCCTCTATGTGAAGAAGTGGTCTGTCAATTACAGTGACTTCAGTCCACATCTCTGATATGTTGTCATGGCGATGTCAGATTGTTTTCCCCGAACCCATTGTCTTGGCTTCTGTGATTAAAATGACATCTGGTCTGTTACCGGCGGCTGTCTGCTCAACTCCACATGAACGCAGCATCAGAGAAACGCTCGGTTCTTCCTCACTGCACTGCGGTGACTTTCCAAAAGCATTACATTGACCTGAGTCGATTACTCAGTGTCTCCGGTGAATTTCCGTGGTTTCCTATGGTCACGCTTCTACTGAACGTAAAAACATGGCAACATGACATGGCAGCCACCACCAAGCCTGCCAGTTCCATATAGATATAATTAAATGGCCTGGTTTCCGAAAAGGTTACAGAAACTCCAAAAGGTTCGTACAGTCCAAAAGTGCCAAATGATATGAACGACAATTTCTGAGCTTACAGGAGCATATCAGTTTGTTGATGGGAGTGATAACTGATCAATGGAAAACACTTTTGAACAAAATAATCATTTTTTGTGAATAGATAACAGGAGAACATATCCTACACAATGTTCCTTTAAATTAAGACATTTTTTTATAGGTCTCATATACACATTTTACCCCTTTTCTGAGGTTCTGATAATCTGGTATACGCCTGCCCATCAGAATAACAAACACTAGGATAATATAAATGTTTAGCACAGAAAATCATTCTACTACACATGTTCCAAACTAAACCCTGAAGTTCAGACAGGTGACCATTGTGCTCTATATAGTGGTAACAGCACATTGTTTTAGTGGATCTACTGTAGGCCTACAGCTAAAGCAGAGTTCACAAAGAACATGAGTGTGAATTTAATGTAAATTATACAGAAGATTTTCCAAACATTGAAAGTTATAAACTATTTCAAGTTTAGATTATAGGATTTTTCAAGAACATAAATTCTGTGAATTATAATTGATGTGGTCAATCTACAATAACAATAATAATAATAATAAAAATCCACAAAGGCACTGGACATATAATTTACAACGGCAAAAAAATAAGTGCATTTTCCATACAAGGTCCATTCATCTAGAAGTCTATTATCCGTTGACTAAGACATTTTACTCTATGTTCACACACTGCCACTCCAGGTAAGTCCAATCAACACAATTTATGCAGATTGAACTGACCAGACTAAATACATAGCATGGAGAAGATTTGTTGACTCCACAATTCCCATCTCTTATTTGGCCCACACAATTAGTGTTGTTTTTTAAATGTGATTTTTCATACAATAAAAACATGAAGAATTATAATATCTATCTATATATATATAAATTTCTCTCTCTCTCTCTCTCTCTCTCTCTCTCTCTCTCTCTCTCTGTATATATAAATATATATATACATATATATGTGTGTGTATATATAAAGGCCTATACATATATATATATCACCTGTAGTAGATAGGGCATAATAAATGCAATGTACTACAGCAAACAGAATGGTAAAAGACCATTTTGTTGATTTTTTAGTGAATATTTTGAGGTAATAAATCTATACTGTGGGCATATAAAATACTCAATCAGAATAATATCACCTGTAGTAGATAGGGCATAATAAATGCAATGTACTACAGCAAACAGAATGGTAAAAGGCCATTTTGTTGATTTTTAGTTAATTTTTTGAGGTAATAAATGCATAATGTGGGCATATAAAATACTTTTTTAGACAGCACTCAACTGTAGCAGATAGGGCATAATAAATATGATGTAGGCTACTACAGCAAACAGAATGGTAAAAAGTAATTTTACCGATTTTTAGTGAAGATTTTTCAGGTAGCCTAATAGGCATGACTACGGAAGAGGATTAGGGCCACTAGAAAAAAAAAAAGAATTCTGAGAAAAAAGTCAGAATTCTGACATTAATCTCAGAATTCTGACTTTTTTCAAGAACAGTAAAAAAAAAAAATTCAGTTTATTTTTCAATATCCAAAAAAGTCAGAATTCTGACTTTTTTCTCAGAATTCTGAGATTAAAGTCAGAATTCTGACTTTTTTCTCAGTCTTTGACTTTTTTCCAGAACAGTTTAAAAAAAAAGAAATTTTCAGGATTTTTTTTTTCAATTTCGAAAGTCAGAATTCTGACTTTAATCTCAGAATTCTGACTTTTTTCCAGAACAGTAAAAAAAAAAAAAAAAATTTCAGGATTTTTTTTTTTTCAATTTCCGAAAAAAGTCAGAATTCTGACTTTAATCTCAGAATTCTGAGAAAAAAAGTCAGAATTCTGAGAAAAAAGTCAGAATTCTGACTTTTTCTCAGGATTCTTTTTTTTTTTTTCTAGTGGCCCTAATCTTCTTCCGTACCATGACAGTCTCTACCAAATCTCAAGCCAATATCCAACAACAAACCAACTCTACCGCAAGGGGGCCAAAACAGATGTATTTGCTCCTGGTGTCCCGTTCTGAGACATCCCCATCCAAAATTCTCTACACCACCCCTGTATGGGAAAGCTGTTCGTAGCTGTCCGTAGATTGTGCTGCTTAGACTGTGGGCAGTTTAAAATTTCAAAAATATGGAATGTTTATTTGTGAACAAAGTTGTGTAAACTAGTGCCGAGGATGCAGGATGACAGCGAGCTCAGACCGGAGAGCCACTGCTGCTTCCAGATTACGTAATAGCCTAATAATCTGTTTTCAGTCATTATTAATAAGAGGAACTTCATGGTCACCGACTCCGTGATAACTGCTGACCATTAACTGCATCCAATTCTGGTCTTACACAGAATTTGGGCGAACGTGAAAAAAAAAACGGCTCCAGTTTCCTCCTCTCGACATTTTCTCGACAATGCCGTTACTGTAAACATTTCTGCTGGAAAAATCATAAACATCCCGCATTTTATGTTCACTAAAGACATTAAAGACAGATATCCTTACCTCCTTACGTTCATTTATTCATGGAGATTCGGGGAAATATTTTCGCAGCAAAGTGCGTCACAGGCAGCAGAAAGTGAAAGTAAACTAGTTCAGCGCGCGGGGGCGTGGATAACATAAAAAACACTTGAATACGTATGACTTATGCCACAGACTACAGCTACCATATTAAAAAAAATTATCAGTGCTCCTGAACTACGTAGCTGTTTATGAACTGGATAACCTTCCCATCACAGCATGTGACAATAGTTAAATAATTTAAATATAACAGCTGCACACTGTGAAGTCCAGTTATAATTCCAATCTTTATCAAAGAATAATATTCCACAAATGACTGAAATATGGCGATTAAAAACAAACCCTTAAGTCAGACCAGTTATTTTATTTTCTCCTGATGCAACCTAGTGGACTTGCCCTAAATGTTCTTTCAAGTTCAGCTCTCGGATAACACGTTGATATAGGCATAAACCCTAAGAATGACTCCTTTACTGAGAATTACCATTAACAACAGTATTCAGCTCTGCACGTGCCTATGATGTTGGCGACACATCGGCGTAGCAGGAGAAATATTCCAGCTGATTTCCACATTCACCTCCCTGGTAGATTTATGAAAACGCTGCTATCTGTGTCTGACAGCTGGGGACGATGCGCACGCTCCCTGCGCGCTGTGCATGCACAGCCTGATTATAACTAGCCTACTGACTTTCAAAGAGTTAGCAAGCACAGCAAAAATGAAATAGAGCTGCACCCAAACTTGATTTATATCAGACCCATAGAGTGTAGTTTATCACTTCTTAAGTTACCCCCCCCCCCCCCCCCCACCAGGGTCCGTTGGGGTCTTCACTCATCCACCTGCCAGCGACCTCCACCTATTTCAATAGCCTACATTTGGCAGCATCTGTATGATGAGCCAGCCTCTTTAATTCCCAATTTTCCCCGTGAAAACTTTCCGTGTTTTGCTCTTCCTGTATACTACTTCTCTCTGTGTGATTGATTGATAGCGGTGGCCAAGATGGAGGGAGTCATTGGCCCTCAGCTATAATTGTTCCAGCCCACAATCCTTCATGAATAATGGGCCGACCTACCAGTTTTGTACCAATGACTTATGCCCCTGACTACAAAAGCTACCATATATATATAAAAAAAAAAGAAGCTCCAGGCCAGCCCAAAATGACCATCGACCCACAGGGAAAATGCCTGGTATGCCCGATGGCCAGTCCAGAGACCACTAAAAAGTAGGGGTGTAACAATACATCAATCTATATCGATATATCGATATAGATTGATGTATCGATTGTAAATCGAGCCAAAATCCCAATTTCGATCAAAAATCAATATCAAATCCACTTTTATTATGAAAATGGTTCAACATTTTCACAACAAAATACAATTTTTTAGTTGTGCAGTGAACAGATGTGACATAGGGAGATTGTACTGCAAAGCTTATTATGTCAAAAAACAATAAGCTTGTTTATTACTTGTAATATTTTTTAGATCGTTTTATATCGATCAGTGGATCCGAAATAATATCGAATCGAAATCGTATCGAGACTAAATTTGAGATATCAGCAGACATCAAATCGCATATCCACTGTATCCACGATATACTATCGTATCGTGATAAAACCAGTGATTTACACCCCTACTAAAAAGTGTCACTACAGATGCGGGCATGAAAAAGTTCCCCTTTCTGCCGACTGCCAGCCACTTGCCAGCGACTTGTCTGCTAATTCAATCGCACAGAGAGCCCAGGGGAAACGATTTCAGAGCATAAATGAACACCCGGAACAAGGACATTTTCACACGCCAAGTTTGGACACCGTACGTGATGACGTATTAGCAGGACAAATCGTTCAGCCAATGACTTTAACCCCTTCTGGCAGAAAAAGGAGGAACTTTTTAATGCCCGCATCTGTACGAAGAGGAAGACTATCAGCGTAGTAAACGTCATAGCTTCAGCTTGTGCACGCTCCCATGACAGCTCGGTTCGTGGCTGCAGTTACCCGCAGCGCCAGTCGCTGCAGTCGCCAGTCTCATTTCTTAATCTTGCCTCAAGTCCCTTTAATAGAACAGCTTTACTCAACTTACATCAGCTGTTTAGGGAAAAGCTCTCGAACTTTATTGTCGTTTGTTGGACATGAGGCACACCTGCACCTCTCCTGTAGGCATCTGCCCAGAAAAACAAGTATTCGCATATAAATAACAAATTAAGCTGTTGTTAATGGCAAATAAAAGTGCAGGGACAGAGGACACAGATACAGCACGAGCGGTAGACATGTACCATGCCTCCATTACGCCTGTGTATGTGTGTATGAAGGAGAATGATGGGAGAAAAGGCGCTATAAATGAACGGTATGACTTTTTCCCAACTGGGGCCCCCAGACAACTGCCTACCTTTGCTTAATGGTAAGTCTGCATCTGGTATCTGGTATAAGATGTGTGTTTGCATTGTGTTAAAGCAACTTAAAGGTTATTTGTTACTTACAGTTGTGACAACTGAAATGGTTTAAGGCAATTAGTTTCCTTAAATGAATTGTGTGGCTTTTGTGACAACTATGTAATAATTTCATTTTAGAGGTATAAAACTGAGTAACTTCAACTTAAGTGCTAAAATTTATGTAAAAAGAAGATCCAGCTAAGTTAGTTATCTCAATGGAAATTAATATAAGCAACACATTTTACGTATGTTTGAAAAGATATTACATATTTGTGTGAAAAACTTTTTTTTTAAGTTCAGTTTACTAAATGAAATGGTACTATTAAATGTGTTTACCCAAGTTATCTTAACAACAAATATTTGAGTTACTTGTACTTAAATGAAACATTTATTTTAACTCAAGTGGTTGAGTTAATAAACTTAAATGGTTTGAGGCAATCGGTTTCCTCAAATTGTCTGAGTTCATCTAACTCATCAGGTTTTACAGTGAAACAGCATCTAGAATAAATAAAAGATTGCATTAAAAGTAAGAAGCTGTCAGAGTTGAGCTTTGTTAGATCTCATGGTGTCAGATTTGCTGCATAAAGTTGCAGCAGGTTAATTATTGATGATATAAAGTCATATAAAGGTGTGGCAGCTGACCTCTGATCAGTGAGCTGATCTTCTGGTTTGGACAGTTTCAGAGTGACGGCAGTCGGCACAAAGATGGCTGATATTAGAGGACAAGCAGAGGATTCTCTCTTCTTCTACTCAGAGGTCTAGACAACAGCGAGCTGCAGAGAGAAGACATTCATGTTGGAAGCTGAGTAAGTCAAACTTTGGTTCGTTCTACGTCTCGGAGCAGAGATAGATTTTCTCTGCTGAGGGGAAGACGAGTTGTGAGACGAGACTGAAGAGCAACAATCAGTGTTGATGAGGAACTGCGGCTGGTTAAAAGTTTCTCTACGTTTTACTCCATCTGTTGCTGTTTTCTCCTCCAACAGAGGAAGTCTGACTGTAATGTTGCTTATTTTATTTCTGCACTCCGAACAGACTCACAATGAAAGTCTTAAACTGGTCTGATAAGAGATCTTGATTGGGTTGCTGGACTGGACTCTGATCATGGACTCATGTTTGATACTGGACTTGTTTTATTGGTCAGAGTGTAATTATGTGTTAGTAAATAATATTTAGCTGAGACAGTCATCACCTTCTGGTGGTTCCTGTCGGTGTTACAGTCAGTCTGATGCTGCAGGATGGATTTCTGGAGTCCTACTGCTACAAAGCTACAGTGAAGCTGTTTATCTGCAGTTCTCTGAACTGTGCACAACAGCTGCAGTCACATTTTACATTCATTATCATGTTGCCAACACTGGTTCAGTCGGCCAAAGATCACTTCTCTATTTCCATCATTTGAAATGTTTTCAGGAGTTGAACTGACTGAAGGTTCTGTTGGGTTAAAATGTCAAAAGTGATCTAAACTTCACACACGTTCTCAGGAACAGGCTGCTTCAAGCTCATGGGGGACTTATGAACCTGCTATCAAAGGAGGTCTGAAGCTTTCTCAAAAACTATTCATTGGATGAATATAATTTAATCATGCCACCTAAATACCATCTTAACAAACCAAGTTCAGTTAACCTATCTAAATTGTGTTATGTGAGCATCAAATTCATGACTACACTAAAAAAAAAATAATAATTTGGTTGGTGAACACAATTCAATCATGGCACATATTTCCACATAATTTGATTATATCAAATGAATACATGTGGGATATGTTGGGTAGGAGGTGGGCGATACCAGGAATTTTTGTATTAATCCAATACCAAGTAAATACAGGGCCAGTATCGCCGATACTGATACTTTTTCATATTTAAGCTTCATAGATCCAAAGGATCCAAAAAGACCCTAGGATAGAATTTCGCAAAACCCAGCTCTTGGGGAATCGGGAAGTAATAATGGGCTATATGTTATCATTCTGTATTCATTTCACACGTAGCCTAACACAATGGTACTTATATGCAATCAAGTCTGAGCTGTATCATATTTAGCATATTTGTTTCAATTCCAGAAAATCATTAATCTAGTTTTTTTTTACCAGCTCACCTCGTATGATATTATATCTTTCAATCCTTATATATTATTTTGCACTGTGTGCAAACCCCTAACCCGAGAGCTCGAGCGGCTTTTTTTGTGGTGATTCATCCTTATATTGTACATACGCTGATCTGGAGTGGATCTCAAAATCTCCCGAAGGAATTCAAGTTGGGTATGTTAATGAACATATTTCATGCTAGAAAATAGGTCAGGTTGAAAAAAAACAAACTTCCCCTTTAAACTTTTGCTGAATGACCTAATTATAATAAAGATCACACGAACACTGAATTCCAATTCAGCCTTTGCCTGGGTCTGCGTTTGTGGTTGGTTTGGTGACTGCAGTATCATGCTACCCGATAGGCTACAGCAGAAAACTGTGTTTTTTATATTGAACTTTTATTGACCCTCTTTTTTTTCTATTGAAAAAACCTCTATCGATCGATATATATATCAATATTGAATTATTGTCCAGCCCTAATGTCTCTCCTCCGTTTCTGCAGCTCCGTGTTTTCTACTGCATGGGTTTCCATGTGCTTTGTAGAGGTTTGTTGTGTTTTTACTCTATTTAACAACCCCGTTGTGATCTATACAGCTCGCCGTCGTTCCATTTTCTGCAATAAAATAAAGCCAAACAGCGCTTCTCTTTGTCATTTCGATACTCCGGTGTCTCTCTCTGTACTATGACGTGCCAACTCGAGGAGAGCACTGAGTGCGTGGGCCAGGCTGAGCCGACCTGCACGACTGTTTGGCTGTGATGGTGCAACAACAAAAGACAAGAGGGAGGAGAGAGCTGCTCCCCGCTTTGAGACAGCGCATCGCTACTCCAGACTTTGATTAATCCATTTGCGCAGCAGTCAGTGCGTGCGGGAGAGGGAGAAAAAGCTTGAGTATCGATCTTTTTACATGAGTATCATTCAATATCAATACCAGCGTTGGTATCGATAATATCGATATTGGTATCGATCCACCCACCTCTAATGTTGGGTGATTTTAATCAGAACACATCAGATAAATTACTTCCTTGTTTGTTTAATTCAATTTTTTATTTAACAAATATTGTATCAGTCAAATGTGTGATTTCTGGCAAGAACATTTATCATTTGTTCTCCTGCAATGATTTGATCCTTTAAGCAGGTATTCATTAGTGTAATGCCATTTACCAGAACAAAAACCTTAAGAGATCACATATACATTTAACTTACAGTGCAGAATGAAACAGGGGGAGCCACAAAGCATGATGGGAAATCTCCAAATGAACCCACCACAGGACCGACTACAATGACTTGTTGATTTGAAGTAGTAACCTTCATTGGACTGAAAAATGCAAATCTTGTTCACACAACTTTTCTTTGTTTTATGTCAAAACAAAACAATTTGTCTGTATGTCAAATGAACAAATTTCTATTCAATTCACCAAACAAGTGCTGGTTTAGTTTAATTTTTTGAACATGTGTTGGGCTGTTGGCGGATAAGTTAGGGAGTGTCCTCTTTAAATAATAATAATAATAATAATAATAATAATAATAATAATAATGAATTTTATTTATAAAGCACTTTACATTTGTAAAAATAGATCTCAAAGTGCAGCAGAGGAAAAGTAAAAAAAAAAAAAGCACACACTGGTAAAATGAAAAACAATGTAAAAGTAATATACAGTAAAACACATTAAGAACTCAAAACATTATTGGTAGGCTTTTATGAATAAAAATGTCTTCTTTAGGGCACTGTCTCTGACGATTGGGTAAGAAAATGGTGAAAGGAGCGTGGCCAAAGATCAACCACCAACAGAGAACAACCAAGTCTAAACCTAAGTTCCTCCCCAACAGTTCAGCCAATTATTATGTTTTCACGCACATGAATTTTAAAATCATTGTGCAAAATTTCAATCACACTGTCGGGAATTTCTGGGAGGAGATCCTACCAAACAGCTGTGGTCCTCCACACAAGCTGGCTTATGAATCTTAAAAAGTTTTTGATTATTTAAAGTAATTTCAACCTGTTTTGCAACACAAGAATCATCCTGTAAATGTTGCAGTTGCAGTGTCAATGCAGGGCAGCAGCTCGCTGCCTCCTTCTAATTTTCTCACCGGAATAAATTCACAAAACAGATGATGGAGAGCAGGATGTGAGTTCAGATGAATGATTCATGTTCCTCTGCAGATGAAAGTGTGTGAGCTGGTGTAAACTCAGCATCATGGATCAGTGTGAGGACAGAGAGGAGGGAGTCCCTCCCACTAAAACCAGTCTGTGTGGGGGTGATGAGAACCAGAGCAAAGCTCAGAGGTGAGATGATCATCTCTAACTGTCCATGACTTCTCCATGTCAGAGCTCAGCACTCATACTGTATTACCAAACATCTGGATTCACAGGAAACGACGCAGACCTGAATCTGAACCTGAATCGGAATCTGAACCTGAACCCAGCTGTGTGTCCATGAAGAGCGACCGGTCAAAGGGTTTCAATATTGAGTTTAAACAAGCACGATCATCTGGCAAAAAGTAAGTTGTTAATGAAACTTCCTACACACTCAAAAATAGAGGCACCAATTTGTACTTAGAAGGGTCCAAAGCTTGTCTCTGGGGGTGTTCCTTTCTGAAAGACATTTCTGTACCTTCGGTCCTGGTCCATTTTTGTACCTTATCAAGCTGTATGAGTTAATAAAGTACAATTAAACCAATTTAAAATGATGAATAAAAGCCAATAATATAGAGATTATGACAACATTAAAAGATGCTAATAATAAATGATTAATTATTATATAAATATGAGGCCAAATACATATTTAATTATACGTATAATTATTGCTATGATTACTATAATCATTATGAAAATCATAATATAATAACTATAATTATACTACTGTTTAGAATGACTTATATTTATAGTTATTGTACAAGCTACACACATTTTTCAATGCTGCAGGTACCCTTAGGGTTGAAATGGTACACATTTGTACTTTATATAACTTTGGACCATTTTTCATAGTATATAGGTACACTTCTGGCCTCATACAGACCAATATTGTACTTTTGAGAGAATATTTTTTTTAAAATGGTACCTCCAGATACAGAAATGTTCCTGTCTCGTACCTCTATTTTTGAGTGTATATTTTAGATGATGAATCACACTACTCACAAAAAGTTAAGGATATTTGCCTTTTGTAAGATGTCAGAATGAATCTAAAATCCACTTCAACCTTTCCAGGTGAACTGAATTAATCTTTCTCTAAACTTTTAATGCACATGTACATTGTTCAATGGTTAAATATTTATTCTGCATCATTCTGTTCTCCAAAAAACGAAAGTTGAATATCCCTAACTTTTTGTGAGAAGTGTATTAAGTTGAAAATCTTAGATTTAGTTTTTGGTGTCAGTATTTCAGAAATGAGTCACTGGTGCCTGTTTT
Source organism: Atherinomorus stipes (assembly GCA_023101725.1). Taxonomy (NCBI): domain Eukaryota; kingdom Metazoa; phylum Chordata; class Actinopteri; order Atheriniformes; family Atherinidae; genus Atherinomorus; species Atherinomorus stipes. Next base: position 12,946 of record JALJCO010010365.1, read on the forward strand.
TCTGGTAAACCTCGATATTCAAATCAAACTCAATTTATATTGCAAATTTCATTGATTAAAAGTGCTTTTACAGAATTTTTAGGGGCTGAATTATGTAATTTACCTTTTAGTCTAAGATAACAGTCCTGTGACTGTCTGACTGGATTACTTTTATTGGACCTTTGCTGATTTTGAGATGGGGGGGCTACGTGCGTACTGTAAGAGAGAGTATGTTTACATGTGTGTGTATTTTGGTTTGTTTTGTGGTAAATTTTGGGGATTTCTTTGATTTCATTTTTTTTATTATTAAATGTGTAAAGCACTTTGTGGCTACGATGCATGAAAAGTGCTGTAAAAATCAAGTTTGATGTTACGCCCCTATGTGGTCTAGGGGGAAAAGGGAGGTAACATTAAACACAGAGACCAAAGAAGTAAAAATGTAAGTAAGGTTTATTCACAACCTTTGACACATGTAGCAAAACAATAGAACCAAGGTAAGGGCCGGACCCAGTCCTGCCCTGATAAAGAACAAAACACAAAACAAGTAAACCAGGAACCAAGGAAGAGGAGGAATAACAGCCTCCTTAAGGAGAAAACCAGTCTCTAAGAACAAGAATCAACTATAAAGAAAACATAAAAGGTACTGTCCTGTGACAGGCTACTAAGTACAAATATGAAACAACCAACAAAAACCAAAGTCCACTGACTACGACACAAGTGAGTCTGTTTCCCTGCCACCAGTGAGGGAAACAGAAACACTTAAACCAAGTGCACACTGCACAGACAAAAGGCCTCAGTCACCTACAGTGACTGAGTGGCAAGCTGTGGCACACAGAAACCACCAAAGCACAGCTGCCCTGAATGAAGGGTGATGGCAGCTTTTAAGGCTGAGTCCAGGAGGAGGCGGCAGAGCACCAGCCAATGGAGAGCAGGCAGAAGAGCAGGGGACCAATCCTAGGGGTGTGCTGGCACATCCAGAAGCGAATACAGCTGAACCAGGGCTGGCCAATCACCTGTAAGGACTCACACAGTCAAATTAACATAAGGCACCCAGGCCACCAGGCCAAGGGCCGTAACATTTGATTTGATTTTATGTAACACCATAGCTTTTGTTGCACGATCATCTGCTATTGAGTACACTACAGCTTTAAAGGGAAATTACATAAAATTTTATATTTACTGCTGGTCTGAAAGAAGGTATTTTCTGACTCTTCAGTTCTGATTGTAGCCTGGAATAATATCCATCATTCACATCTCAGGAACTGTAGCTTCTCAGTGGTGTTTAAGCCTTGGCTGCTTCCTCTGAAACCCAGCTCCTCCTTTTGATCTGTTTCAGGTCTGGTGATGATCCTCCTGCTCTGCTATCTGCAGGCTTTTTGTGCTGCTGCAGGGCAGTTCCATACTAACAAACATGCTACATCAACATATAGGTTCAGTCTTTATGATGATTTAAGTGATGTTGACTCAGAATGTTTTATTTCTTTTCAGGAGCTACAAGAGACATAAACCTGAACCCAGCAGTTTGTCTATGAAGAGCGACCGGTCAAAGAATTTCAACATTGAGTTTCAGCATTCACAGTCATCTGGCCAAGAGTAAGTTTTAATTATGTTTACTGTTTTAAAGAATAAATTGTCTAAATAGAAAATATCGAACATTTCCTTTTCACCTGAGTAAGGGAATTAGAAACCCAGGAAAACATTACACTGAATTTTTTTTTTTGTAATCAATTTTTATTTATTTGTTTAATTTGCAACAATACAATAACATTAACTTGTGTAGTTAAAACAGTTCAGAAATTGCATTAAACATAAGCAATATACATTACAATATTCATTACAATGGAATTCCCTCCCCCTTCCCCCTCCCTCCCATATTCCCCTTATTTAAGGAGCACACAGATTAGGTCAATGTCATGATCAGGATTACAAATTAAACATGCCGAAGTACCGTAGATGAAAGACACTAAATTCATGGCAACAATTTTTTCACATCCTCTATAGCCTAACATTACACTGGATTTGACTTCCAGTTGCTCTTTATTAGAATTGCTGCTGTTTAACAGATAAATAATACTGGGACAGAGGAAATAAAGAAATTAGATCCGAGTTTGAATTGTGGTGTAGCGATGAGCTGTCTGCAAAGTGATGATATTGAAGGACATGCATTTAGTCATGGAGTGGAAGCCTAGTATAGCAAAGTAGCATACAGTAGTATAGTAGGCCATAGTATAGTATAGTATAAGGATGCCTTTTATCATACAGTATTGACTTACTGGTACTACTGGATGAAAAGATACTACAGTGTTTTAGAGTGAATGTATGATATAGATTTTTAAGCCTATACCAATTTTTTTTTCATCGGCCTTAGCCGATAGCTGATGCAGGCTGCCATTTTTCTTTAGTTGATATATGAAACTGATACTGTTATTTGCTCACATGATTAACAGAAAAAAAAGAGTGACACAATAAAAACTATTTTTGAATAAAAAATTAAATCAAAATTGGTACAAAATTGAAAAATTATAGATGTGAGATAGAACAAGTTGTTTTGTATACAGCAATTTTCCAAGTAGTTTTTAAACCTGAGTCTTTGTAGGAAGGATACGAGGAGGGTAGGAAGTGTAGCACATCAGCAACCTCAACACCGGTGACAGGAGAGTCCACCCAAGTCCCCAAACTCTGCTTCCTCATCAGAAGGCGTGCTGGTGGGATTGAGGAGGTCTTTGAAGTTTCCTTCCATCATCCCACAATGTCCTGAGTCCAGGTCAGCAGTGACAGTGGCATAGCAGTCACTGTACCCCCCTCCCCAAGCAGCCTGATGGTGGACCCGAACCACCACAAAGTCATTCTCCATGGCCTCTCTAAACTCCTCCCATGTCCAAGTTTTTGCCTCAGCGACCGGCAGAGCCACACTCTGATTAGACTACCAATACATCGATCGATATATTGACCAGCTGATGTATCGGTAAATTATTAATGATTATGTTTCACAGGAGTGAAAAGTGTAGAAAATTTTGTTGTAAGTTCAAAGCTACCAGTTATATTCCAGTAGAATCATGGAAGGAAAACAAGACTGCATGGATATTTCAGCAGTTTCTGCTCAGCTTCTTCATGGGAGCCGATTGACCAGGTTTCAGAGGAGACATTGAATCTGCATTTTTATTTGTCACTTAGTTTCTGTCACAAGTTTATTGTCGTCATTAAATGAGGGTTGTTTGATTCCTTGATATAAGTTATGGAAATTAGATCCACCTTCAGCTGCTGTGATGATATTAACCGAATCAGTTTATGGTATTCCTCATGACAGCAACATTTTGTGTGATTCATCCACAGAGTGGACCAGCAGAGCTCAGAGGGTCCCAGTGGTCCAGCTGTCCAGCAGCATCAAACACAGCTAGCTTCCATATTTATGGTCTGTACATGTTCATAAACTACTTTTCCTTCTCCTTTGTTCAGCCGTCTACAAAGCCGTTGTAGACCAGTGGATTTTCAGTGTCCAACACTGATCTGATCTTTGTCTCCATGATTTCAGTCTGATTGTGTCCTTCATGTTGTTTTCGGTTCCAGATGCTGAAGGACAATATTTTCAACTTTGTAGAAAATGAGCTAAATAAGATTCAGAAGCTTCTGAGTCCAGATTGCTCAGAATGCTTAGAGAGTATGGAAGAAGATGAAGATGTTTTGGAAGGTGAGGATAAAGAGCAGAGGAAGATCAACAAAGAGGCAGTTTTGAAGATCACAGTAAACTTCCTGAGGAAGATGAAGCACGAGGATCTGGCTGAGCGTCTGCAGAGCAGTAAGAGCATTTCTCTGAAGACTGAAGTTGCTGGATAAATAACACATTAGCTGATATAACAATCTCTGTTCTATAAGTAAATGAAGCTTATGTGTTTCCTTTATAAATCATTGACTGACAAATTCTTCTGTTCTCTCAGAAACCCTTCTTGGAGTTTGTCAACGTAAACTGAAACAAAGGCTGAAAAATAATTTACAACATGTGTATGAAGGGATTGCTAAATCAGGGAAGCCAACCCTTCTGAATCAGATCTATGTAGAGCCCAACATCACAGAGGGAGGAACTGCAGAGGTCAACGATGAACATGAGATCAGACAGATTGAAACCGACAGCAGGAAACCAGACAGACCAGAACCAACCATCAGACATGAAGACATCTGTTCAGCCTTAGTTAGAAGAGATAATCCAATCAGAACAGTGATGACAAAGGGAGTGGCTGGTATTGGAAAAAAATGGCTATACAGAAGTTCACTCTGGACTGGTCTGAAGACAAAGCACACAAGGACATCCAGTTCTTGTTTCCATTCACTTTCAGAGAACTTAATGGACTGAAAGATAGAAAAATCAGCTTGGTGGAACTTGTTCATCACTTCTTTATTGAAACCAAAGAAGCAGGAATCTGCAGCTTTGAAGATTTCCAGGTGGTCTTCATCTTTGATGGTCTGGATGAGTGTCGACCTCCTCTGGACTTCAAGAAAACTGAAGTCCTAACCGACTCCAAGAAGTCCACCTCACTGGATGTGCTGCTGACAAACCTCATCAGGGGGAAACTGCTTCCCTCTGCTCGCCTCTGGATAACCTCACGACCTGCAGCAGCCAATCAGATCCCTCCTGAATGTGTTGGTATGGTGACAGACATCAGAGGGTTCACTGACGTACAGAAGGAGGAGTATTTCAGGAAGAGGTTCAGAGATGATGATCTGACCAGAAGGATCATCTCCCACATCAAAACATCACGAAGCCTCCACATCATGTGCCACATCCCAGTCTTCTGCTGGATCACTGCTACAGTTCTGGATGATGTTCTGAAAACCAGAAAGGGAGGAGAGCTGCCCAAGACCCTGACTGAGATGTACATCCGTTTCCTGGTGGTCCAGTTAAAGCTGAAGTCTGTCAAATATGATGGAGGATCTGAGACAGATCCACACTGGAGTCCACAAAATAAGAAGATGATTGAGGATATGGCAAAACTGGCTTTTGATCAGCTGAAGAAAGGAAACCTGATCTTCTATGAATCAGACCTGGCAGAGTGTGGCATCAATATCACAGCAGCTTCAGTTTACTCAGGAATGTTCACACAGATGTTTAAAGAGGAGAGAGGACTGTACCAGGAGAGGGTGTTCAGCTTCGTCCATCTGAGTGTTCAGGAGTTTCTGGCTGCTCTTCATGTCCGTCTGACCTTCATCAGCTCTGGAGTCAATCTGATGGAAGAAAAAACAGCCTCATATCAGTCTGAAACAAGAGAAGAGACTTTTCTCGATCAGAGTGCTGTAGACCAGGCCTTACAGAGTCCAAATGGACACCTGGACTTGTTCCTCCGCTTCCTCCTGGGTCTTTCACTGAAGACCACTCAGAGACTCCTACAAGGCCTGTTGACACAGACAGGAAGAAGCTCAGAGACCAATCAAGAAACAGTTCAGTACATCAATGAGAAAATCAATGATGAGAGTCTGTCTGCAGAGAGAAGCATCAACCTGTTCCACTGTTTGAATGAACTGAATGATCGTTCTCTAGCGGAGGAGATCCAACGGCACCTGAGATCAGGAAGTCTCTCCACAGATAATCTGTCTCCTGCTCAGTGGTCAGCTCTGGTCTTCATCCTACTGTCAGAACAAGATCTGGATGTGTTTGATCTGAAGAAATACTCTGCTTCAGAGGAAGCTCTTCTGAGGCTGCTGCCAGTGGTCAAAGCCTCCAACAAAGCTCTGTAAGTGAACAGTTGGATTTGGTCATCGATCAATTCAGTGTTGTCTTTCAATTGTGCAACTTGTTTTGTCATTATCTCTTCAGACTGAGTGGCTGTAACCTCTCAGAGAGAAGCTTTGAAGCTCTGTCTTCAGTTCTCAGCTCCCAGTCCTCCAGTCTGAGAGAACTGGACCTGAGTAACAACGACCTGAAGGATTCAGGAGTGAAGAAGCTGTGTGTTGGACTGGAGAGTCCAAACTGTAAGCTGGAAACTCTGAGGTCAGATTTCATCAGCTTCTATTGATCACCATTCAGAATGACTTTTATTTTGTTTTATCTTTTTTTTAGTATCAGTTTTCTTCTGTGACAGTGTCCTGCCACTAAGTCTTGGTTACTTGGTTAAATTGTATTCCTTTGGATGAATAGTTAGCGAGTATGACTCTCACTCAGCAGTCGGGGAATCAGATCCTGCCTGGGTCCTCCTTGCTTACCTGCCCCCTTCTTTAAGACCATTTATCTGTCCATGATTTTCCATTGATAAATATTAATCTGGTACATGGACTTTCCTGTGATCATGACTAATAAGAACATTGAAACACGATGTCAGGAAAATCCAATATCTCAATTGCCACCATTACATGACGTTTTAAAATTCTGAATTAATTATTTAAAAAACATATATTAAATGCATGAATTCAGATTTGAATAATTCTTCATGTTTACATGGGAATAGCATCCCAAATTAAGGTTTACATGAAAACCATGTTTATTTAATGCTGATTTAGATGTGGGAGTTTGAAAAGGTTTACGTCTACCCAGAAGAAAACAAACTCTTGGTCCTGCTTCTTTTCTGTTCGGCTGGAAACCACATAATCATTCAGATTTTCACTTTGATCTAGATTGTAGTTTTGCAGCAGCCGCTCGATACTAACATACATTTCTGGCAGCTTGTTTAAGTCCAACGTTTGATATCCGCTATTACAACAGGTCAAGGGAATGGGCAGAGTGACCGGAATGGGTGATTTTAGTAATTTATGCATACATCAGTTGCACAAGCTCGCAACCATCCTTGATGGTCAGAAAGCTTTGGAAGTCCATTGAAATAGAGGAGACTGGTCTTTACAGAGATGATTACAATGATGCCAGACAGTTACTGTGCATTTGACTGTTCCAGATGATGAGGGGCGAACTCACCTAGATTGGAAATAACTTTTTACTGATTTTCCGTGAAGATCACCTGGGATAATCCTGGGTTTTTGCAGTCGCCATGTAAAACTGGAAGCCTTTCTCACAACACCTGCTCTGCAGTGTAGGATTTAACCTCCTGTTGGCATTTGATGACCACAAAGGCGTGGACTAAATTCTTTCTGTGGAAATAATGTGGAAGACAAGAGACAACAGCACAAGTAGGAGGCAGCATTGTCCACCCATTTCTCTCTCTTGCCAGCACAGAGGTGCTGATGCATACTTTAATCTTAGTAGGCTAGATTATTGTAATGCCCTGCTCTCTGGTCTTCCTAAAAAGTCTGTTTCTAGCTTACAGTTACTGCAGAACTCAGTGGCACAGGTTCTGAGAAGGACCAGAGGGCGGGAACACATTCCACCACTTTCAGTATAATTATTGCATTAACTCTCATTCAAAATAATTATTTTCTGGTCTTAGTCGTTCTCTGTCCTGGATTACAGAAATGTCGGTTGTGGATTTAAATAAAAACTTTTCATGCAAAGAGAAAATGAAATATTGTGAAGAACTTTGATTATTTCATGTTTTACTTGAAGCCACTTTGTGGACTTCTGCTCTCGTCGTAAACAATATCCACCACCAGCTGCCCAAAGTACTCTAGCATGGTGATTTCACTTATTTTTTTCAAGGGCAGGAGATTAAAGCATCAACAGAGGTAAAAACCATTATAAGTCAGGACATGTAGAGTCTTTCCATTACGCCGATGCAATGATGGTTGGTCTTGTTGCAGGGTATATCATCGCTCGCAAAGATAGCTGTAGTCCACAAAGCAGCTTCAAGCAAAACCTGAAATAATCAAAGTTCTTTGCAGTATTTTATTTTTTCTTCAAACAAAAAATTTTCACGTAAATCCACAACCAACATATCTGGAATCTGGGGCAGTGAACAACTGGGACCAGAAGATAATTAGTTTTTCCCCATAGACTACTATTTGTGTTTTTTCATTCTCTTAGGACCCATGGACCAGAAGTAGATAGGCGTGACTTTGGCTTGTAATGAAACCTCATTGAAAAAGCTTGTAATTTTAGAGCCTTCCTGTTTGAACATTTGATGACTGAGTTTTGTTTTGTGTCGTGTGTTGTTTCCTGCAGCCTGTCAGGATGTCTGATCACAGAGGAAGGTTGTGCTTCTCTGGCCTCAGCTTTCACCTCTAATTCCTTCCATCTGAGGGAGCTGGACCTGACCAACAACCATCCAGGAGAGGAAGGAGTGAGGAAGCTGATGGCTACACTGAAGGATCCAAAGAAACTGAAGTATGGAGAGACTGCTGCAGCCACACAAGCATCATCCACCACCCAGGAGCTTTTATTCAGAAACTTATTTACAAGCTTACTTAAAACTAAAACATGAATATAAAAGTATTTGCATGTTTGTATCCTGAAAGAAATTGTGCTGCTCTGACCCCCATCCCCTCCCCCTCTTAGGTTAGATTCTGCTGGAGAACGATGACTGAGATCAGGTCTGAGGAAGTGTACGTGTGTTTTCCATTGGATTCATCACATTTAACCATCTTCAGTGTCAGTAGATCAGCAACTGCAGCTGGATTGTTTGTTCTCTCCATCAGAACACTGTCAACTCACAACAGAAACCAACACAGTGAACAGAAAGATCACAGTGTCTGACAACAACAGGAAGGTGACGTGAAGGAACTTCAGTCGTATCCTGATGATCCAGACAGATTTGATGGCAGGTGTCCTCAGCTGCTGTGTGGAAACGCTCTGACTGGTGGCTGTAACTGGGAGGTGGAGTGGAGCAGTGAAGATGACACAGTAGCAGTGTATGACTGTCCTGCTGGCTTTCTGTCCTTCTACAGTCTCCTCTGACACAGTTCCACACCTTCATCACCTCTTTCTCATAACCTCTGCATCATGATTTTACTTCAGCTTATTTGGTTCTTCAGTGTTGTGTGTTGAGTGTAAAGAATTTGATCCTATTATAGAAACACTAATGTATTTCAGTGTCTTTCATTCAGAAATGTTCTCAGTTTCACGTATAACAGAAGTTTGGTGTACAGTCTGATGTTTAGATTCTCCTGTTAGAACGAATGATTTACATGTTGAATTTTTCTTCTTTTTCTTTTAACACTGCTGTCTAAAATAAGCTGTGCCTTCCACAAGACTGTGTGCTCATTCACCATAGTCACATAGGGATTTTGGAAGTTGATCTTTTAAAACCTATTCAAGGGTAAATGTTTAACAAATGTGTAATAAAACATTTTTCAGAAGTATTTTAAATCATCTTGACAGTTGATATCAAGTTCATCACCTTCAGACAAAGATGTTGAATGGGCTCTATGCACAGCCCCACTACTTTCTGAACTTAAGGTAGCTTCTTTGTTGCCTGTCTTCCATTATTGGACGAACTGATTAATCCAGGTGTGTCTGATCTCAGTAACTGGCCAGACACACCTGGATTAATCAGTTCGTTCAGTAATGAAAGACGGGAAATAAAGAAGCTACCTTAAGTTCAGGAAGTAGTGGGGCTGTGCATAGAGCCCATTGCTAACCATTATTTGTGCACTGAATATTCTGTCTGCAAATATGACTTTTCTACTGTGTTATAGTAGAATTGTGTACAGAAATGAGTTTGGATCATCAGATAAAAGATTAGTTTCCTTTGTTTAACGCAATAAAAATAACCTGCTGTGAGCTGACTGGGTCCATCTTCTGACACTTGTTTTGTCAACAAGCCTTGTTTTTGTGACATTTTGTGAGTTTATTGTACAGCTAACGTAAAAAAAAATGTGTGTATGTGTGTGAGGGTGGACATGAGTGTATGCAAGTGAAAGAAATTAGGATCAGGTGTGCATTTTAAGGTCATTTACTTTAGTGTGTGAAGACCTATGTTTTTTTCAACAAGTCGATTGTTTTCAGGTAAAGCACTTTGTGCGACTTCTTGAATGAGAAGTGTTTTATAAATAAATTTGATTTGATTTTGATTTGATCAATAGTATTTTCTAGAACCTGACTGTGGCAGAGCGAGCTTTGTAGAGAAGAACTTCTATCTGCAGCAGTGAACACACCACTTTTGACAAAATTCTGCTTTTCCCCTCAAAGTAAATACATCAGTGTTTAGATCAAACCAACCTTCACTTTTAACTTAAACAAAAATCCTGCAATTCACATTGTACTGTAATTCTCACAGACCTGCTAGTTTTTCTTTAAGAAATCCTCCTGCTCTTCACTCATTACCTGTATTAAATGCATCTGTTTGAAATCATGACCTGTATAAAGACACCTGTCCTCACACTCAATCAAATAAACTCCAACCTCTCCACAATGGCCAAGAACAGAAAGCTGTGAGAAGATATCAGAGATAAAAATGTAGACCTGCACCAGGCTGGGATGGGCTACAGGACCATGGACAACCAGCTTGGTGAGAAAGCAACAAGTTTCAGCACAATTATTAGGAAAATGGATGAAGTTCAAGATGACAGTCGGTCTCCTTCAGTCTGGGGTTCCATGCAAGATCTCACTCGTGGAGCATCAATGATCATGAGAATGTGATGGATCAGCCCAGAACTATACAGCAGAACCTGGTCAACGACCTAAAGAGAGCTGGGACCAGAGTCTCAATGTAAACAATCAGCAACACACTAGTAGACCAAGACAGAGATCCTGAAGTAGATTTAAAACACATGAATATGAGAAATATCCTACACATAAGAATAGTTTTAATCAAATAAAGAACTTAACTGTTTTTCCTCTCCAAAACAGAAAAGCTCTACAAGAACAGGTTTTTATTTAAAATTATGTCCATTAAACTTGTCAGACATCTTGCGTTCATGTGTCACTCCTCACAATTATATCTCAAAATAAATAAATACATAGTTAAAAGACATCTGTTTTGATGAGTTTATAAAATTAATTGAAATTAGTTTTTTTTTTTTTTTTTTACTTGCATGTGTCTGAATGTAATAGGAAACTGAGCTGTAAATTTGCTTCGTAGAGCCAAGATTTATCACTAACCATATCAGATCCATCAATAAAATAGGTAATATTCAGTAAGACTTTCAAACAGCTCAGATACAAGCTGGACATAGAATTTAGATTTGAACAAAAATTTCCAATTGATAGAACAGAAGTCGATAAAGTCGATCAACAGAAGTTTGAAATGGAAACGTTATATCAGTTTTTATATTTATATGGACAATAACTATAATTTTTGTTGCTGTTCAGATGTGTTGAGGTACGTTCTTAAGATGTGAGTTTGTGTTCAGTTAAAAGACTGTTCCAGTCATTGTCCTTGTAACTGTATCTTATTCTGTACTTCATGTTTCCTTGTTGATGATGAGCCAACACGCTTATTTGAATATAGTGATGCACCAAATGAAAAATTTCAGCAAATACGATAACCAATAATTTTCTGCTTGTCATGGCCAATACCAATATTAAAGCTGAAAATGATGTAATATTTACTCCTTGTGCAAAATTAGAAAATACTTCTGCTGCAGATCCAGTCATTGCTAGTGATGTCATAATGTTATACAGTGGGTGTGTCCTTATGTTGTCCCCATGCCCCATGGATTAAAAAACAAACAAACAAAGCAGCAATCTGTGGGTTTGCCACCAAACAGTGCCTGTTATGTTGGTTAATTATGTTGATAAATATTTTATTTACAGTTTGACATTTCTGTATTCCTCCTTTAATGGGAGGATGTAAACTTTCAGGCATATTTGTATCTTGCAACATAAATCTTTTAAGAAGGAAGCAAAATTACATTCAGTGTCATTCTTACATCATTACAGGCTGAAAATGTTTAAAGGCAGAGTCCGAAGTTTCCCCCCTGAAAATAAATGCTACACTTGTGCAAGTGAAATCCATTTCAATCCAAGCCTTTGGGCCTCTACTCTCGTGGGGGCGAGTTTGAATGCAACTCCCTCTGCTCCTGTCTGTAATTAGCTTTGTAATTAGTCTGTAATTCCCTTTGTTTTCATCCGTTCAGGACGTTTTCAGTACGGAGATTTTTGTTTCTATCTCCAGCAAATGACAGCCTGAAGGGCATGATGCTATGTGGGAATAAGCTCATGATTGGAGCAGATGCCAGTCAGTCGAACTCACGGGGTAAAAAAAAAAAAAAAAGGCGGATGCAGCGAAGAAAAGGAAGTACTTTGCGGTAAGATCTTTCGGTGCACGTTGGAAAACCAGGGTTAATATTGGTTTGGCTTTCACCCGCTTCTGAGCTCTGAAGGAGAAGCTTGAAGCTGAATAGGTTGAGAGGAGGAGCGCTCAGTTTGAACAGTGTTGTTTACAAACAGAAACTTGGAGGAACTCTGGACTCTGCCTTTAATCGATGCACATGCAAACATACAACATCTTATGTTTGATTGATTACACACACGTGATTGTACAAAAGAAAAGAAATCCAAAGCTTTAAGCAGAAATCCTGGATTTTAGTAGAAGTTGTTGGTCTTTTTGCATAAATCAACCTTCAGGTGCAGAACACACATTTCTGGAAGGATTGCAGTCAAGACTGGGACTCAGAAAGATACCAGTAGTTATATATTCAATTAATCTATCAACTTCATCATCTATCAATTTCACCGGCAGCTTCTCTGGTTTCATTTAATCTGACCACAAAGAAAATCAAATCTTGGCTGAAAGCTGCAGTTAATTTGTCACCTCTGCAGCGAACAAGCTGCAGTTGCTTGAGTTCAGGTTAAAAGTGGCATCCTGAGGGACACGAGATCAACGTATTTACAGGTTATTTACACGTACTACATTTATGTTTACTGGAGAAATAAAAAAATTAATCTGATTAAAAGGTTTTAAACATTTAGGTTTAAGAATCATTTCAGACAAGTCCATCCACTGTCAGAGATTTCTTTAGATCGGACACAGAGACACTGAAGAACCAGAACCGGACCAATACCCAAACCCAAATCCAGGATGCAGAGGTCCAGTGAATGTGGTGTTGAAGGTGTGGAGGTGGACCAGAGAGTCAGAGGAGACTCTGTAGAAGGACAGAGTCCCAGCAGGACAGTCGACGTACACTGCTACTCTGTTGGAGACGGAGGAGGAAGATGATGATGAGGAGGAGGAGATAGGAGTCTCTTCATAGTTGTGCCAGACAGCGTAGCGACCATCATCTAAGCAGTTCAGACTCCAGGATTGGTCATTCCAGCCGAACACACAGTCGCTGAAGCCTCCTCTCCTGCTGATTCCTTTGTAACTCACCGATACGTCAGCACCTCCTCTCACCTCCGCCTCCCAGTAGCAGCGACCAGTCAGACTCTCCGAACACAGCAGCTGACGACACATGTGGAACCTGTCTGGATGATCTGGATACGACTGAAGCTCCTTCACATACACCACCTCCCTGCTGCTGTCAGACAGTTTGATGTTCTTGTTTACTGTCTTTGTGTCGACCGTGAGCTCAGAAGAATCTGTTAGAGAAAAACAGGGAAAAGATGTTTGCGTTGTTTTCATTTATAATCTGGATTGTTTTCTTAAATCCACAGAAAAAAAACTTACACTTCCTCAGACCTGGTTTCAACCATCGTTCTCCAGCAGGCTCCGTCCTGTGGGACAGAAACAGATTTTGTAGTGATACTAATATTAATATGATGTCAGAAGTTGCCTGTAAACAACACACACATCCCTTTAATTCCAAAATACAACTAACAATTTCTTTCCATCAGAAAATGTTCAATTTAATGATAATTTTTATGTTTCATTACAACGGGACACTGCAGAATAGCACTCTGTACACACATGTACTGCATAGTACATGCATTGAATACACTGTAATTTCGCTATTTGCACCAAAAATGCGTGCTTTATATATTTTTGTACTTTCTCACCACCTAAATCAACTGTTCACTAAAACGCTCAGTTTAAACTTTCATCTCCGGAAATGCGAAGGCGTTAAACTTCCATCAGCACGGTGAATTAACCTGTGCTGATTGGAACCGCAGTAATACATGGGATGGAGATGACTTGATGCTACAGTGGGAACCAGTGGGAGCACTCAGACTGAAAAGTGAGTTACTTTCATCCCGATTGCTTCCCATTCAGCTGTAAACCCTTTAAAATCCAGTCCATGAGCACCACAAACTAAACAGGTGAAAGAGGACAGCTCTGTAACCAATATTATGAAAAAAGAACTATAATGTAAAGAGATATGCTGGTGAATTCAAACACACACTGTGTACATTCATACATATTCTTATATACATTATACTGCATATACAAATGCAATTGTTGGTAATTTGCATATTTGGGTTCTTGAACACCCTTGTAAAAAAAAAAACATTACTTTTAACCAGCATTTATAAATAAATGTCTTCATGTCTGTCCATACCAAGTTTATTACAGTTAACTAAGACTAACGAAAAAAAACCAACTAAAATTAAAAAAACAATTTTGTTAACTGAAATAAATATAAAAATTAAAGTTTTTAGAAAATGATAACTAACTGAAACTGTATTAGGTTTTTACAAAACTAAAACTAACTAAAATTATTGCAAAAACATCCTTAGTTTTTAGTCTTTGTAAACTTATTTAATACATCAACCATTTGGGTTGATATGAAATCTATTTCTATTTAATCTATTTACTTTGTACAACTGGTTTAACTCCTTTTTGCTCCTTAGCTCTTTGGAGGCACTGTGATTTGTCACACCAGACCTCTAATTTATATTTTTTTAAAAAACAACAAAAAAAACTAAAACTAATGCTGAAACTAATAAAAACTAAAAAATAAGCATTTCCCCAAACTAAAAACTAATAAAAACTAGAAAACCTGCTCAAAAAACGATACAAAACTAACTGAATTGAAAACCAAAGCCATAACTAAATAAAAATTTAAACTAATTAAATATCTAAAACTATTATAACCTTGGTCCGTACAACCTTCATATTCAGCATGAACCCAAAAGTAAAAGACTGAAACAGTTTTCATCTCGATGACTTCTCAACTTCTCCATACCTGAGAATGTTCAGTTTCCAGTTTGGATCCTCCAGATGATCAGAAAGCAGTTTCACAGAGGCACCAGGATGGTTATAGCTCAGGTCCAGCTCTTTCAGGTGGGAGGGGTTGAAGCGTAAAGCCAAGGCCAGAGAAGCACAGCCCTCCTCTGTGATCAGACAGCCCGATAACCTGCACACGTTATGGAAAAAGAAAGAAATATAATGTGTGCAATTATATTCAATCAATAAGCCTAATCAAATTTGATCAGCTTAATAATAAACAGTTGTATTGAAGTATCTGGTAAGGTCTGATTTAGTTGTCTCCTCCGGTCTGTGGACATTTCACTGATCTCCAAACATAAGTGTACTTTCTTAGGCTCCGTTCACACGGCGACGATCAGAAGAGAAGACGCAAAAGTGGCGTCTCGTCTTCATCTTTTTGTCCGCGTTCACACAAGCATCGTCATGGAGAAATCTGCGTGCATACGAGGACGCAAGTGTGTCCGCCATGTCCGCACGCATGCGTACAATCGTTTTTCTCTGGTTGCTTCAAAATCAAAACAACTATGGCGGCTGCAAGGAGGAACTTTGTGTGGACAGATGAGGAGGTAGAATTACTTCTCCAAACGACACTCAATTAAAAGCTCGCAACGTGGAGATCCGCTGGGCTTAGGTAGACAGTCATTGTTGTTTTTCCTGTATTGTGTGACATCACCCGCATGCCACGTGAGCACGGCGTCAGTAGTTCTGCGGGTCCGCCATCATTTCTGTTTCTTGGACCGTGCAGACGACGGCGCAACAGCATTGCGTCCTCAGGAATTCCACTTTGGAATGAGTCTTCAGATTTTTGCGTCTTCAACCCAGAATAACGCCGTTGCCGTGTGAACGAAAAGCACTTCTGATGAAATATTTAGCCGTTTTTACCCGCAATCGTCCTCGTGTGAACGGCCCCTTAATCTAGGGCATTTGGTGGGCGTTCTGCCTGACTTGGAGGGTATTCAGAATAAATGGACTGTATTTCTATGGTACTTTTCCAGTCATATGTTGACTATTCAAAGTGCTTTACTCTACATGTCACATTCACACAAACAATGCTGGCTCTGTTGTTTTAAAGCTCAGGTTGCTCTCACTTCACACAAAGTTGTTTGTCCATTCAGAGACTCCGTAGTAAAAATGGAAGCACAAATAATGCCATACTGTATAGGTGGACCCTCAATAAGTGGATACAAATGGTTCATTGAAAGAGAAGAAAAGCAGTTGTTTTAGTAGTGATTAGAGTGAGTGACTGGACATGAACAAAACCAGGATTTTTAACTATGTATGATTTTTTTTTCTGTCATTAACCTTTTTGTTACATGCTGAACCTTTAAAAATGGGGATCTGAATTCACATGATTTAGAGTCCCTCCATCTTACTGTTTATATCTCTGCATCCTGGGAAATGTGGATAAATATGGATTTCTGTTTTTGTTAGTCAACCTTTGGTAAACAAACATGAGCGCTGGTCTCCTGGTCTCCTACAGCACTCCCGAAGGAACTCTTAAAGGTAGAGTCCAAAGTTTCCCCCCTGAAAATAAACATTAGACTTGTGCAAGTAAAATCTTTTCTCAAACCCCGCCTTTGGGCCTCTACTCGCATGCTGTGGTGCATTTGAATGCAATTCCCTCTCCCCCGTCCGTATTTCGCTCTTTCACTTTGTTATGGTCTGGTTGGGGTGTTTCTGGGTGGAGATTTCTGTTTATATCGGCAGCCAATGACAGAACTAAGGACATGACGCTGTGTGGGAATAAGCTCATGATTGGAGCAGACACCAGTCACTCAAACTCTCGAAGGAAAAAGAAAGAAAGAAAGCAAGAAAAAAGGCGGATGCACCAAAGAAAAAGTAACAGCTTTAGATAGTGCACGTTGGAAAACCAGGCTTAATATTGGTTTGGCTTCTACCCGCTTCTGAGCTCTGAATGAGAGGCTTGAAGCTGAATAGGCTGAAGAAGGAGGCGGCCATTAGCCTGAGAGGGAGGGGCGCTCAGTTTGCTTTTTGCAAACAGAAACGGTGGGGGGACTCTACCTTTAAATACTGCATTTACAGTAATGTAGTGCTTTTTAATGTTTATGAAAAGCACTTTGAATTGTCTTGTATATGAAATCGACTGTATAAAAACTTGCATTACAGGATGGTATTGGAGGTTTTTCCCCATGTATGTAAACCATGGGTGCCCAAGTCTAGATATCAAGAGCTACAATGCTGCACATTTCGGTTGCTTCCCTTCTCCAACACACCTGAATCAAACGAATGGCTTGTTACTCTAGGCCTCTACAGGGCCACAACACATGTGCATGAGCGAATTAACCATTTGATTGAGGTGTGTTGGAGGGGGTATGCTCAAAACTTGCAGGATAGTAGCTTCCGAGGACTGGACTTGGGCCCCCCTGATGTAAACTAACATCCACATATGGTTAGACTGAAGACAGAAGCTTAGATCACATAAACAGATACAACTATAACACATGGTTAACAACTACTGCACTCTCAAAAATAGAGATATGAGAGAGGAACGTTTCTGTACCTGTAGGTACATTTCTTACAAATGTTCTCTCAAAAGTACAACATTGGTCTTTATGAGGCCAGAAGTACCTATATACTATGAAAAAGGGTCCAAAGTAATATAAAGAACAAATTTGTACCATTTCAGCCCAAAGGGTACCTGGAGCATTGAAAAATGTGTTTAGCTTGTACAATAACTATAAACAGAAGTACTTCTAAACAGTAGTATAATTATAGTTATTATATTATGATTTTCATCATAATCATAGTAATAATTATATGTATAATTATATGTGTTTGGCCTAATATTTATATAATAATGATCAATTTATTATTAACATCTTTGATTGTTGTTATAATCTCTATTTTACTTACTTTTATTTATCATTTTTAATTGGTTTAAGTTTACTTTATTAACTCATACAGCTTGATAAGGTACAAAAATGGACCAAAGGGTACAGAAATGTCTTTCAAAAAGGAACACCCCCAGCGACAAGCTTTGAACCCTTTTCAGTACAAAATGGTACCTCTATTTTTGAGTGTGTGTCTCTTAATTCCTTCATCAAGCTTATTTATTCTATTTTGAAAACCTAGAGAAACTGGCCATTATTTTAAGACAGAGAAGAATCCTCACCTGAGAATTTCCAGTTTACAGAATGAACTCTTCAGTCCATCACAAAGCTGCTTCACTCCTGAATCCTGCAAGTTGTTGTTACTCAGGTCCAGATCTCTCAGCTTACAGGACTGGGAGCTGAGAACTGAAGACAGAGCTGCACAACTTCTCTTTGAGAGATTGCAGTCGCCCAGTCTAGAAGATGAAAATTCAATATTGATTGTCTTCATAAAAAGTATCAAATATGAGGGGTCAAGCTAACTGTGAAGCACTTTATAACAGCAGCCACTGAACAAAGTGCTGAACATAAATCAACTAAAGCATTGAAGACATGAAATCAGATGAAAATAAATAGAGATAAAAAATAAATAAGATTTTGGTAAAAGTGTGCTCCAGCTGTCTCCGAATTCTAGGTGGACAAGAGTTGGGGATGTCAACTACAGCTACAGTACAAGCTAGATAAATCACACAGATGTCACCAGGACAACAGCAGCCAATTCCAGTGTAAGCGTTAAACAAACCACATATTCACGCAATATTTTCAAGGAAATATTGCGTGAATATTGTAATTAATTATCAATAGCAACAACTTGGTGCTGTTCACACTAGAAGCTTAATGGATTGAAAATATGTTATAAAGAAGTTTAATAACAAACAATGGGACTTGGTGCTTCCATCTTTAAAGCTAGAATGCTTGTCTGCAAATTACGAGTTAAAAGCTCAGAAAAACAAGTTCATGATGTCATTTCCGGCCAAAATTACTTCAAAAAAATGAGTTCCAAGACAAATGGAACACACAGTAAAAATGCAAAAGCAATAATAAGCAACTAGAAAAGCACTCAGAGAGGGCAGGCCTCCGCCAAGCAGCTCACTGCTGCTCATAAGTTACATTTCTGCATCCTGACATCATGTGCTCAGTCCCACTGCTGCACATTTCTGCCACAAGGGGGCAGTCATGCCTCATCAACAGCCTTTCCAACATGGCCGATCTCACAATGATAAAGAATCCTTCAAAACATTCCTGGATCCAGAAGGTGATCAGGATCACCACCATTTAATGGGTTCGTCCTTGGACTGAGGCCCACTGCTTGTGAAAATTTCAGGTCCATCCATTCAGTACTTCTTCCGTAAAATTGCTGACCGGCGGACGGACAGACGGACAAACCAATGTTACCGAAAACATTACCTCCTTGGCGTAGGTAATTAAAACAACTAAAACTGGCTGAAACATCAATAAAAAGAAGTAGGTACCATCTCCCGGTATCAAAATTACCTCAGGGACAAGTCTGACAGTCCACACAAAACCAAGCTTCAGCCTAACGGTGCGTTCAGACCAAACGCGATTTGGGCATCAGGGGCACAAATTTACCCTCAAATTCCAAATTTGGACGTTAAACACGTTTTTGACACCGAAATTGCTTTTGGTATTGTATTGTATCATATTTTCAAGGGTCCAAGTCAACAGTTGAGGACCCACTGCCACCAGGATGACAAACCAGAGCTTCTCTCTGGTTAAAAACTGTTTTAAGGAGTAAGAGTCCTTACATTATAGCAGCACACAGACCTGACTGTCACCAACATAAAGATGAAATCTCACTTGTGATCACACTCGGCCTCAGCCCTCGATACATGTAGGCTGTAACCTACATGTTCTAATGTTTTAGCCATTCCACAATTCCACAATATTCTAAGAAGAGTGCCTTTGACCTTTGCTTTCTCTGATGACCTTGGTTTTCCCTACCAAAGAGCACTTTCACCACACTTTTTTGGATGAACCTTCTGAGCACTCTGGACTTTCTCTCTAGGCTTAAAACCAGACTGAAAAACCTCAAACATTTTCTTCAAGAAAGCTAAAAGATAAGGTGACTTACAGAGCTTTGTTGGAGGCTTTGACCACTGGCAGCAGCCTCAGAAGAGCTTCCTCTGAAGCAGAGTATTTCTTCAGATCAAACACATCCAGATCTTGTTCTGATGACAGCAGGATGAAGACCAGAGCTGACCACTGAGCTGGGGACAGTTCATCTGTGGAGAGACTTCCTGATCTCAGATACTGTTGGATCTCTTCTTCTAGAGAACGATCATTCAGTTCATTCAGACAGTGGAACAGGTTGATGCTTTTTTTCTGCTGAAAGATGCTTCTTGATCTTCTTCTTAATGTGCTGAACTGCTTCCTGATTGGTCTGTGAGCTACTTCCTGTCTGTGTTATCAGGCCTCGTAGAAGTCTCTGATTGGTCTGCAGTGAAAGACCCAGGAGGAAGCGGAGGAACAAGTCCAGGTGTCCATTTGGACTCTTTAAAGCCTTGTTTATTGCTCTCTGGTAGAAATTGGCATCTTTTTTTGGTTCCAAATTTTGGGAGGTAGATTGTTTCTCTTCTTCCAGCAGATTGATACCAGAACTGATGAAGGTCAGGTGGACATGAAGAGCCGCTAGAAACTCCTGAACACTCAGATGGATGAAGCTGAACACCTTCTCCTGATAAAGCCCACTCTCTTCTTTGAAGTTCTGTGTGAACACTCCTGAATAAACTGAAGCTGCTGTGATATCGATGTCACAGTCAGTCAGATCTGATTCATAGAAGATCAGGTTTCCTTTCTGCAGCTGATCAAAAGCCAGTTTTCCTAGATCCTCAATCATCTTCCTGCTCTCTGGACTCCAGTGTGGATCTGTCTCAGCTCCACCATCATACTTGACCCTCTTTAGCTTGAACTGAACCACCAGGAAGTGGATGTACATCTCCGTCAGGGTCTTTGGCAGCTCTCCTCCCTCTCTGGTTTTCAGAACTTTCTCCAGAACTGTAGCAGTGATCCAGCAGAAGACTGGGATGTGGCACATGATGTGGAGGCTTCTTGATGTTTTGATGTGGGAGATTATTTTGCTAGCTAGTTTCTCATCTCTGAATCTCTTCCTAAAGTATTCCTCCTTCTGTGGGTTATTGAACCCTCTGATCTCTGTCACCATGTCAATACAGTCATGAGGGATCTGATTGGCTGCTGCAGGCCGTGAGGTTATCCAAAGACGAGCAGAGGGAAGCAGTTTCCCCCTGATGAGGTTTGTAAACAGCACATTCACTGACGTGGATTGTGTAGGATCAGTTATGATTGTAGTGTTGTTGAAGTCCAGAGGAAGTCGACACTCATCCAGACCATCAAAGATGAAGACCACCTGGAAATCTTCAAAGCTGCAGATTTCTTTGGTTTCAGTGAAGAAGTGATGAACAAGTTCTACCAAACTGAACTTTTCATCTTTCAGCACATTCAGCTCTTTGAAAGAAAATGGAAATAAGAACTTAATTCCATGGTTGGCTTTGTTTTCAGCCCAGTCCAGAGTGAATTTCTGTGTTAAGACAGTTTTCCCAATGCCAGCCACTCCCTTTGTCATCACTGATCTGATTGGTTCATCTCTTCCAGGTGGGAGTTTAAAGATGTCTTCACAGCTGATTGTTTCGTCTGTACTTACAGCTTTTCTGGATGCTTCAATCTGAATTACCTCATGTTCATCATTGACCTCTGCAGTTTCTCCTTCTGTGATGAAGAGCTCTGTGTAGATCTTGTTCAGAAGGGTTGGGTTGCCTGCTTTAGCGATCCCCTCAAACACACACTGGAACTTCTTAATCAACTTAGACTTGATTTTAAGTTGACACCGAGCTTCTGAAAGAGAAAGCACATGTGAGGAATGGTTTGAAGATACAATAAGTAGTCTTTCCACTCCTCAAGTCTGACAACCTCTGTCAGACTTGATAGAAGTAATGTCAGATGCATCGTTCAATAATGGGCAATCTTTGATCTGACATTAACTGCACTGTATTAACCAAAGCGTACTGAAGCTTAGCACATTCAAACTTACTGGCATCCATTGCTGGCTAGATTGTGCTAGGGCATTTCAGCTTCCAACTTTCAATGGCACAGCTGTTTGTCATTTGGTTTTTTTTACGCATGTATCACCATCTTTGTCTTTCCTTCATCTACGTGTGTTACTTGTCGCTAAAGGCCCATTTATGGTCGATGCAGAAGATGGATACGCAGATGGATGGACGTTTCACCCATCTGCTGTGTTGGTTTCAAACGTAATTTGGTCTGTTTTCGGAGGACTTGTGGATCCATCACTTAACGCAGGAGACCGAACAATACCACTGCGGTGGTAGTGCCGTGGTCAGTGTTGAGCTAACACAGGGGTCGGCAACCCAAAATGTTCAAAGAGCCATATTGGACCAAAAAACCGAAAAACAAATCTGTCTGGAGCCGCAAAAATGTAAAAGTCTTAAATACGCCGGTCGGCAACCTGTTTCAGCCAAACAGCCTTTTAGACAGTTTCCTACAATAAAGAAAACACTGAAACATCAACTGACTTTTAACATTGATAATTAAATAAAACTTTAACGTTAAATGTGTTGCATTTAACATAAAAACGAGAAAACGAAATCACATTTCTGCATCCAGCAAAAACAAACATTTTAAACTAAAAAAAAGAAAAGACGTCGGGTTGAAGGTCACTTTTTTTTAAAAATCTATTTTTAGTTGGAAAAAAGGATGGAAAAAGACCCAGCTTTAATAATCTACCAGCAGCAAACCAAACACGCTGTCCTGTCTGTGCCGTCATCCTTTTACTGGCGCGTGCAGTAAGCTACCCGAAAAATGAAATTACTGTTTCACAAAATATGAACAAAGCTACGCAAAATAATCTTGTCAGCAGTGAAAACAAATGAATCTGCCCACGCAGCGCTGAACATGCTCAGTGCATCAGACACTTTTCTTCTCTATCGTCGGCCTACCTGCTGGAGAAGTGATCAAAGTGCAGCATGACAGGGTCGGAGTGG
This sequence comes from Atherinomorus stipes, assembly GCA_023101725.1. Taxonomy (NCBI): domain Eukaryota; kingdom Metazoa; phylum Chordata; class Actinopteri; order Atheriniformes; family Atherinidae; genus Atherinomorus; species Atherinomorus stipes. The sequence goes on from JALJCO010010365.1 coordinate 35,749, forward strand.
ACAAATAAGCTTTTGCTCGTTTATTATTCACTTTAAATGCCAGAACTGCAGCAACAGCGCAACAGAGACGCTCCGCTGTGAGGCGTTCGTGGGATGGTGCGCCAGGAGGAAAGTTCAGTGCTCCGCGGCACATCCACACTCAGTGATATTCTTTGTTTGTAATTAATTCCGTTTTTAATGTTTAATTCCGTGATTGCTGATTCAATAGGGCTGTATCATGCTATGCTGCACAATAGCGGCACGTGAGCATGAAGTGCAGTTATTAACACTGATTGGCTGCGTAAAGGTTTGTGAGAGCATCATCATGCTGGACAGTTACTCGCCGTTTCACTGCAGTTACCTGCTTGTTGCACCTGACACTCAATGGGCTGCTTTGCAAAATGGTAAAATATAAATTATGTCTTTATTTTAATAGTTAAGTTGGATTTTATTTCACGTGCTGCATTTGCAGTGCTCGGAGAACTCGGGAAAAGTGCGCAACTGTACATGAATCCCTCAGAGGGATCATCATAATCCTCAAATTTAGAATAAGATAAGAAACTTTATTGTCTCTCAAGGGGACATTTGTCTTGGTCTTTTAGAATCACATTATTAAAGTGAACCAACCAAAATACAATACACTTTAGTAGAATAGTCATTAATTCATTTTCCAATGCAGGGAGCCGCAACAGAGGGACTAAAGAGCCGCATGCGGCTCCGGAGCCGCGGGTTGCCGACCCCTGAGCTAACATATGACCAGCAAAATAAAACAACAGAGAAGAGGAGAAACAGCAGGAACAACAGCAGGGGAAGAAAAAGAAGACAACAGCTGAGCAGCTGCAGCTTTAGAAGAAAGTCTGTGTGAGAGTGTCAGGCGTGTTGGGTGGTTGTCCACAACTTTATAGCGGTGCATTACTGGCACCAACTGGAGTTTGAAACTGATGTCAGGTCGTGGAAGTGAACTCTGAACTCAGCACTGCCCAGTCGTGGATGAGCTGGCTCAACAACCACGGCAAAGTAAAACTCATATGGAAGTATGAGGGTGGCGATGCATGGGGACTTTGAAACAGTGAAGAACCCAACATAAGTCTTTCTATATCCTTCCATGCCGGTCATGATGATAAGTTTCACTTGTCTGCTGTGCAAGTGTTTGGATATAGAAGCCTCAAATTGACCTTTTATGTGGAACTGTGTATGAGGAAGTACTTGATGTGAGAGTGATGTAAGATGTGGAAAGAATGTGGTGATTACAGGATGTGGAGGGCTCCGTTGGGGGGGACACCCGGACAAAAAAGGAACCGAAGTCAGATGACTTGACCACTCAGAACAGGAACTACCCGCTACACATTTGAACTGTATATATTGACCTGGTCAGAGAAAAACATTTCTGTCAAGCTTCCTGCCTTGACCCAGAGCTCAATGAAACCCGATCTAAGATTCTCTGGTTCTAAAGAATAAGCATTGTAATATGAGAGAAGTTGCAGTGTCACCCTTTTGCCAGATAAACCAACACATTTTATAAAAGATATCGCTATTTATGTACGTAAGGCAGCATAATACTCTTGCATCTGTCTGCACTGTAGAATCTCACTGTTTACTGGCTGAAATACACAGATTGGATTGGATGAATGATGTCACATGAGATGGTTTAACTTGCATACAAATGGTTTGTGTGTTTCCTCATCCATTAAACTACAACAGCGGCACCTGTTGAAACACTTTGCCAGGTTGAGGCATGACTTCGTCATGGCTGTGGGTCTGGGTCTGTACAGGAGACAGACCTCGGTCTGGACCTGGACTATGGTCCACCACTAAATGACCTCTAATGTTGGGGTATAATCTGTTTGTCAGACATTTCACACACACAGTCGTAATAGAGAGAAAACATCCCTGTGTGTCTGTATTTATTACATTATACAGATTTAACAAACTCTACCTGCTGTTAAAGCCGCGTCAGTCGATGTGTTTTTCAGGGCAATTTGTGAAGTATTTCCTGTCGTGGGAAAGAGCATAAATATCAAAACATGCAATTTATGAAAACCTTTTTGGCAATATTACAATAGTTAGAGCTTAGAGGCCGTTCTTGAAAGCGGAAATTTACATTTCCAGCATCCAACTGCACACACTAATAGTGATACAACGACCCCTTTCATTCAGAGTTGCCAGTTTCATTCTCAAATTTTCCAGACTACATTTGAATTTAATGTGGACTCTGAATCCCATATTGCCTCCACATGCAAGTCAGTTTGGATAAAAGAATCTGCTAATTAAATTAAATGTAAAACGGCCACAACCCAATGATATGAAAGCAGGCCAAGCAGCAACATAGTAATATTAAATGGAACAAATATGGATTATACATGAAAAGTGTGCCTCTTACCAGGAAAAAGGTAGAAGCGTTTAGTCAAAGTGCATCGTTCTTTGGTCGGCATTTGCAGCCTAGGGGCTGGACAATCTTCAAATCGTTGCATGACCTGTGTGGTTGAAACAAAAGTAGGAATCGGCAGGCGACATGTTTTTGTGTGCGATACATCGTCAAAGAAATTCCCCATGGTAATGATTGCTCATCTCATGATAAAAACGATAAATTCAATTAATTAGGTTGTATTTACAGTTACTGTATCTATGTGGTTAGTTTTGCTATTTGCACCAACTGAATAAATGTAAAATTTGTTCTAATTTTCAGGCTTGTTTGACATTACTACAGTTTTGCAGTACAGGTGTACTACTGAAACTTAATTGATGTAGTTTAGTGGCTTCTAGTATTATTTTAGTGCCCTCAAACCAGAATGTAGGTATAGATTTATGATGCAGAAGATTAGGCTGATGTTTTTTGCTGTCATTTATTGTTACTGTGTTAAAAAACAGACCATATCACCCAACCCTAAACAAAAGGACTATGTTGTTGCGGGGGGAGGGGGGGGGCATGTTTCTTTCCGACAGTTATGAATATCTGATACTTTTAAAACAAGTGATAATTTTATTGACATATAAATTATTCAGGGCCCCTCCTAATCGCAGAACATGCACTGTGCATAAGGCCTCATCCTCCAACGGGGGCCACATTTTGTGCGAGGGGATGCATTTGAGCCTTGGTTGCGCAGAGGATCTACACCGTGAGGCGAAAGACAGAAAAGAGACCACCTAATCTGACCGTGCATGATTGTCAACACTCGACATCTGACCAATCAGATGGTGGGTGTGCGTGCAGGCAGGCTCTCTCTCGCAGAGCTAAGAGACATCACAAATCCGGAGTGAGCGAGAGAGAGAGAGAGAGAGAGGGGAAAAAAGGCAAAACACGTGGATCAGCTGCCCAGCTTCAAGAGGCAGAGCTGAGCTGCAACAGTGTTTTCAGAGCTGCAACAGTGGACTAAACTAGCAGGGACCAGTGGATTATATTTATTTAATGAGGATGTGCTGTCGTTAAGTGGTGCTGCTTGTGTAACTTATCTTTTGTGTAAGAGACCAGGAAATAATGGTAGATGAACGGTGACAAGCTGCTAGCGTAGCTAAACAATCTACACACTTATTGGAATAACTTCACATCGGACGTCCACTCATCATGTTCATCAGAGTCCAGCCTTTTTACTCTGCATTCTCTTCATCAACCGTACCGTGGTGTTTTTAATCACGTTTTTCTCTGTTGGGACATAATTTTCCTTTGCTCTGTCCATCCTAATTAAACTTTGCTTAAGTTTGTGATGCTTGCCTCGTGAACGTGCACACAGACAGGTCTAATTCTCGTGCTTATCCTCGCAAGAAAAAAGTGGGGGGTGAAAAGAGGTCAAAATGAGCTTATTAAATTTTTCTCCCATCAAACTATTTTAAAAATTCAGCTAAAGTTAATTTCAGAAGGATTGTGTGTGTAAAATACCAGGTTATGACACTGATTTTGTAATGTTTGTTATTTGCATTTGTGGATTTGTTATACAGTATTTATGTTTACATTTCTCTGTTCTTTGAATACCTGAGCATTATATCATCTGGCCAGTTTAAACAAAACGATTTGTTATATCATATTTGTCTTTGACTATATGACTAAACATTTCGTCTCACTTTGTGATAAAAACAGTTGGGATATTGTATCCATATTCAACCTAAATATATTGGAATATGACTTATGGTCCATATCGCTCAGCCCTATTTCAACCCGACACAAGACTACATCCATGTGACCCATGCTCCACATCACCATAACAATCAAATAAAACAGTCAAACCCATGATCAAAGAGTATCATTACCAAGAGGCGACACTCAGCTGTGTTTTTGGAAACACGTGTCCGCCATTTTGGACTTCATTCTGGATATATGGGTATGAGTGGACAAGTCTATATTAGCAGTAATAGTTTTTTTTTTTATTCTCAATAATAGTTGTAAGAGCCATTTTATTGATCTTAGATTATTTTATTTTTAAGTTGAATGAGGACCCTGCTGGTCTTTTGGTTATATGGTCCTCATGTAAGATGTGGAGCAGTTGAAGGGTCACTATTTACCTGGTTGCAACAGGTAAGTGGAGAAAATGACTTATTTGAAGTCGTGGATTAGTGCACCTTGTAGACACCAGCAGCATTATGAATTTTCAGTTGCATTGCATTGGATTAAATGTTTTTTGTTTCCAGTGTTAAACCGTGCCTTGGATCACTCATTTGATTTGGAAAGCTTATTGAAAGAACACTTTCAGCATCTACTTGGAAATGGCATACAAGAAGACATTACAATACTTATGAAAATGATTGGTCAGGCCAATATTTTCTAATTTAACTTGTATTATTTTTTAAAATAGTTTAATGTATATTAATATAAAAATGTTATAATTTGATTAAAATAAAATGATACATTTTATAATATAATTATAATATCGGCTACTTGAGCTGTGTTATATCTCCACAAGGATCAGTGAAGATTATTGTAAACAGCCCAATAGGATAGTTAGGAATTGTTTCTGAATAAAAAATGTATTCATTAGAACTGCTGGTGGTAGGAATGGATGTAATTACCTTCCTCTCGATAGGCTTGCTATGTGTTAATGCGTTTTGACAATAGTAAAGAAGTTTTAAGCTTTTTAAAATGACGTTGTTGTGTTTTATTAGGTCTGTACTATAGCTCACTTCAGTCCAAAATGGCGGATGCGCATGGGGGAAATGTTGCAATGGAGCGTTCTGTTGAGTGTCGCCTCTTGTTGTTCTAGACTCTTTGCCATGATTGGTACCACTAAACAATATTTGAGGCACCTACAACAAATTTCACCTAAATGATTGATGAAGCAAAACTTTACACATCCAAAGTAATCAATAACATCCCAGTAAGTTTAGGTTGCTGCTGGTAAGATCAGATCAATAACTGGTTTCTGAGACTGGTACAAAAGAACCATCAATGTATCAATGAGTTTTAACCTTCATCCACATGCAAACACAGTCTTGGGCACTGATCCTGAACTTTGATCTTCCAGACTCCAACCATAACGCCTGACCTTTTTGACCCTTTTATGGTGTCATATTGTTAAGCCATAAAACATAACAGAGTTTGAGGTCTGCAGCACTGATAATTTAAGTTGTAAAGCATGTTCTGTATTAACTACACAAAATTAATGTTACAAACATTTCAGTTTACTTACTTTTCTGAAAAGTTCCTCAATGTCGTCCGTATAGGCCCATGTCCTGAAAACCTCAACAACATACTGGATAAGATAAGAACCAGTTAATGTATTTCTCCACGACACAGTATCTGTAAATAAACAGAGAAAGAGATTAGCACCCTTCTCAGTCAGTATTTATTACCTGTAAATTTTTGACTCGTACTAAAATCGATGTTAAAGATGTTCATTTGGCTAATGGCCAACAGCTGATACTCATCATATACAGGATTTTTTAAACACTAGAATCTCCCAGTCTGGGACCAATAAAGTCCATCTGATTTCTGAAATCCCCCCCCCCCCCCCCCTGGGACACACACACACACACACACACACACACCACACACACACACACACACACACACACACAACAAAATTAAATGTAATTTATTTTTCATTGCAGGGCAAAAACACCAACCCAATACAACAAGGTCGAAAACATCAGCCACTGGCATCAGTGTAAATGCCAGAGGACTGACAGTCAACGCATCCATTATTTTAAGTTAGCTTTGATCTTTGCTTAGCTGTGAAAGGAGGAGCACTTACTGGGGGTGGAGGGCGAGAAGAGATAAAGTCCTTTTTTTATGTGTGCCAATGTGTTTTTTGTGATTTTGCCTTTCTCAGCAAACATGGGTGCGTCTGACTGTGTCGTATCATCCAAAGACAAAGATTGTGTTTCAAGTAAATCCACTGATCCAAATTCATCTGAAACAAACAAGACATACATTAGAGTTTACTCACAGGTGTTTGATACTGCTTGCATAAGGAGAAATGAGTAACCACCTCCCTCTGCAGGCTGAAATGATGATTATCTTTGGTTTGTTCACTAGTGAGGGGCAATTTTTGGTTCGCAAGTTCTCATAAAGTTGATCAATAAGATAAATGCCACCATCACTGCCATAAATAATTCCCATTTCTCCATGAGAAAGGACGACCACAAACACACTGTCTGTGTGCTTGAGTTTAGGATGTTTAGAGAATTGAACCAGAGCACCATCCATCTCCTGTAAGGACAAAGTCAGGCGTCAGACGCTGGAACATTCAATTAGCTGGAAAATCTCTTAAAGGTGAGAAAATATTTCATTTCTTTATACCGTCACAGGGATGTCATTATATTTCACCACCTCATATCCCAAATCCATGAGCAAGTCCTGCATGGCCTGCTCATCTTTCTCAGACCCCTTCCTAGTCGCCAGAAAGCCCCCCAGTGAAATGCATATTATTGATAAGCAGGGCCACACGGTTCAACACGGACTCCTCTGTCACAGGGTAGATCTGAGAGATGAAAGGGTTCATTTCACCAAGTCAGTCTAACAAAACAGAACTTCATCTTTAAACAGCTCAATAACAAAAATAAAACCAAGTATACGGCAGCTTTATGCTGTTTCCACAAGTTCATATGACATACATGTTTATCCCTGATCCGTCTGTACATCATCTGAATTGGGGACAGAAGCTGAGTCAGACCTTTCTGCTCCTTTGGGATTTTTCTTCTGGAAACAACAAAACAACATCCAAACTAGCCCAGTTTGAACTGGTTAAAGTATTGTGTTAATCATGTCTGATATTTCTCTCTTCACCTGACTGACTGTCATTTTTCTTCATCTTCTTTAGTATCAAACTCGTCACCTGCATCACATGTTTTTTGGAGTGGCTGCGTCAAACCATCAGATCCACTGTATCCGGTCTGTCTGCCTTCTGCAGGCGAGACTTTTTGATGGCAGAGAAGCCGTGCAGTAACTCAGCATTCTGAAGGTACCAGTGGAAAAGTTTCAGCTCTTCATCTGCCAAATCCTCCAGAGTTCCCAGCAGCTGTTGCTTTAAAGGTATCTCCATGTTTGTTCTAGAAAAAGAAACATGCCAGCACATTTTCAGCCACAGGAGGAATTTTGAGTGCTCAGCATATGACTGGAGAACAAGTGCTGTACATTTACCATTTAATTATCAGGTCTGTACCATGATTTAAAGGGATGTCATACTGTCTTACAGGGGTGGAGATTAGCAGAGGCTCCCCAATCTGTAAAAGAATATATAATAAAGATTGTGAACTACATCATAAACAATGTTTCTTAACTTTAAAATGCAAAAACATTGCAACTCCCAACATCTACAGTGCACAAAATTATCAAAAGATTAATAAAAAGTGGATTTTCTCTGTGCATAAGGCTGCAGATCTTTAATGGATGCCCTGTGGTCTTCAGGCCCTCAGATGATGCCTCATCACTCATCAGAATGACTGTGTCACTGATGATACTTAAAGGCCAGTCTCATTTCTGTTGTTTACTCCAATCCCTTGCCCCTTAAAATGGAAAGGAAGCCGGACCTGCAGTCCAGAATCCAACTGCTG
>JALJCO010010366.1:0-20000 GCA_023101725.1 Atherinomorus stipes
TAAAGGTTCTGGATGCTGACTGGGATTAAAGGTTCTGATGCTGACTGGGATTAAAGGTTCTGATGCTGACTGGGATTAAAGGTTCTGATGGTGACTGGGATTAAAGGTTCTGATGCAGACTGGGATTAAAGGTTCTGATGCTGACTGAGATTAAAGGTTCTGATGCTGACTGAGATTAAAGGTTCTAGATGCTGACTGGGATTAAAGGTTCTGATGCTGACTGGGATTAAAGGTTCTAGATGCTGACTGGGATTAAAAGTTCTGATGCTGACTGGGATTAAAAGTTCTGATGCTGACTAGGATTAAAGGTTCTGGATGCTGACTGGGATTAAAAGTTCTGATGCTGACTGGGATTAAAGGTTCTAGATGCTGACTGAGATTAAAGGTTCTAGATGCTGACTGGGATTAAAGGTTCTAGATGCTGACTGAGATTAAAGGTTCTGGATGCTGACTGGGATTAAAGGTTCTGATGCTGACTGAGATTAAAGGTTCTAGATGCTGACTGGGATTAAAGGTTCTGATGCTGACTGGGATTAAAGGTTCTGGATGCTGACTGGGATTAAAGGTTCTGGATGCTGAGTGGGATTAAAGGTTCTGGATGCTGACTGGGATTAAAGGTTCTGATGCTGACTGAGATTAAAGGTTCTGGATGCTGACTGGGATTACAGGTTCTGGATGCTGACTGGGATTACAGGTTCTGATGCTGACTGAGATTAAAGGTTCTGGATGCTGACTGGGATTAAAGGTTCTGATGCTGACTGGGATTAAAGGTTCTGATGCTGACTGGGATTAAAGGTTCTAGATGCTGACTGGGATTAAAGGTTCTGATGCTGACTGAGATTAAAGGTTCTGATGCTGACTGGAGATTAAAGGTTCTGATGCTGACTGAGATTAAAGGTTCTGATGCTGACTGGGATTAAAGGTTCTGATGCTGACTGAGATTAAAAGGTTCTGGATGCTGACTGGGATTAAAGGTTCTGATGCTGACTGAGATTAAAGGTTCTAGATGCTGACTGGGATTAAAGGTTCTGATGGTGACTGAGATAAAGGTTCTAGATGCTGATGGGATTAAAAGTTCTGATGTGGGGATTAAAGGTTCTAGATGCTGACTGAGATTAAAGGTTCTAGATGCTGACTGGGATTAAAGGCTCTAGATGCTGACTGAGATTAAAGGTTCTGGATGCTGACTGGGATTAAAGGTTCTGATGCTGACTGAGATTAAAGGTTCTGATGCTGACTGGGATTAAAGGTTCTGATGCTGACTGAGATTAAAGGTTCTGGATGCTGACTGGGATTAAAGGTTCTGGATGCTGACTGGGATTAAAGGTTCTGATGCTGACTGGGATTAAAGGTTCTTATGCTGACTGGGATTAAAAGTTCTAGATGCTGACTGGGATTAAAGGTTCTGATGGTGACTGGGATTAAAGGTTCTGATGCTGACTGGGATTAAAGGTTCTGATGCTGACTGAGATTAAAGGTTGTGATGCTGACTGGGATTAAAGGTTCTGATGCTGACTGGGATTAAAGGTTCTGATGCTGACTGGGATTAAAGGTTCTGATGCTGACTGGGATTAAAGGTTGTGATGCTGACTGGGATTAAAGCTTCTGATGCTGAGTGGGATTAAAGGTTCTGATGCTGACTGGGATTAAAGGTTCTGATGCTGACTGGGATTAAAGGTTCTAGATGGTGACTGGGATTAAAGGTTCTGATGCTGACTGGGATTAAAGGTTCTTATGCTGACTGGGATTAAAAGTTCTAGATGCTGACTGGGATTAAAGGTTCTGATGGTGACTGGGATTAAAGGTTCTGATGCTGACTGGGATTAAAGGTTCTGATGCTGACTGGGATTAAAGGTTGTGATGCTGACTGGGATTAAAGGTTCTGATGGTGACTGGGATTAAAGGTTCTGATACTGACTGGGATTAAAGGTTCTGATGCTGACTGGGATTAAAGGTTGTGATGCTGACTGGGATTAAAGGTTCTGATGCTGAGTGGGATTAAAGGTTCTGATGCTGACTGGGATTAAAGCTTCTGGATGCTGACTGGGATTAAAGCTTCTGGATGCTGACTGGGATTAAAGGTTCTGATGCTGACTGGGATTAAAGGTTCTAATGCCGACTGGGATTAAAGGTTCTGATGCTGACTGGGATTAAAGGTTCTGATGCTGACTGGGATTAAAGTTTCTGATGCTGACTGGGATTAAAGGTTCTGATGCCGACTGGGATTAAAGGTTCTGCTGCTGACTGGGATTAAGGGTTCTGGATGCTGACTGGGATTAAAGCTTTTGATGCTGACTGGGATTAAAGGTTCTGAAGCTGACTGGGATTAAAGGTTCTGATGCTGACTGGGATTAAAGGTTCTGATGCTGACTGGGATTAAAGGTTGTGATGCTGACTGGGATTAAAGGTTCTGATGCTGACTGGGATTAAAGCTTCTGATGCTGACTGGGATTAAAGCTTCTGATGCTGACTGGGATTAAAGGTTCTGGATGCTGAGTGGGATTAAAGGTTCTGGATGCTGACTGGGATTAAAGGTTCTGATGCTGACTGGGATTAAAGCTTCTGATGCTGACTGGGATTAAAGGTTCTGGATGCTGACTGGGATTAAAGGTTCTAGATGCTGACTGGGATTAAAGGTTCTGATGCTGACTGGGATTAAAGGTTCTAGATGCTGACTGGGATTAAAGGTTCTGGATGCTGACTGGGATTAAAGGTTCTGATGCTGACTGGGATTAAAATGTTCTGAGGCTGACTGGGATTAAAGGTTCTGATGCTGAGTGGGATTAAAGGTTCTAGATGCTGACTGGGATTAAAGGTTCTGATGCTGACTGGGATTAAAGGTTCTGATGCTGACTGGGATTAAAGGTTCCAGATGTGACTGGGATTAAAGGTTCTGATGCTGACTGGGATTAAAGGTTCTGATGCCGACTGGGATTAAAGGTTCTGATGCCGACTGGGATTAAAGGTTCTAGATGCTGACTGGGATAAAAGGTTCTGATGCTGACTGGGATTAAAGGTTCTGATGCTGACTGGGATTAAAGGTTCCAGATGTGACTGGGATTAAAGGTTCTGATGCCGACTGGGATTAAAGGTTCTGATGCCGACTGGGATTAAAGGTTCTGATGCCGACTGGGATTAAAGGTTCTGATGCTGACTGGGATTAAAGGTTCTTATGCTGACTGGGATTAAAAGTTCTAGATGCTGACTGGGATTAAAGGTTCTGATGGTGACTGGGATTAAAGGTTCTGATGCCGACTGGGATTAAAGGTTCTGATGCTGACTGAGATTAAAGGTTCTGATGCTGACTGAGATTAAAGGTTCTGGATGCTGACTGGGATTAAAGGTTCTGATGCCGACTGGGATTAAAGGTTCTGATGCTGACTGGGATTAAAGGTTCTGATGTTGACTGGGATTAAAGGTTCTGGATGCTGACTGGGATTAAAGATTCTGATGCTGACTGGGATTAAAGGTTCTTATGCTGACTGGGATTAAAAGTTCTAGATGCTGACTGGGATTAAAGGTTCTGATGGTGACTGGGATTAAAGGTTCTGATGGTGACTGGGATTAAAGGTTCTGATGCTGACTGAGATTAAAGGTTGTGATGCTGACTGGGATTAAAGGTTCTGATGGTGACTGGGATTAAAGGTTCTGATACTGACTGGGATTAAAGGTTGTGATGCTGACTGGGATTAAAGGTTGTGATGCTGACTGGGATTAAAGCTTCTGATGCTGAGTGGGATTAAAGGTTCTGATGCTGACTGGGATTAAAGGTTCTGGATGCTGACTGGGATTAAAGGTTCTGATGCTGACTGGGATTAAAGGTTCTGATGCTGACTGGGATTAAAGGTTCTGATGCTGACTGGGATTAAAGGTTCTAGATGGTGACTGGGATTAAAGGTTCTGATGCTGACTGGGATTAAAGGTTCTGATGCTGACTGGGATTAAAGGTTCTGATGCTGACTGGGATTAAAGGTTCTGATGCTGACTGGGATTAAAGGTTCTGGATGCTGACTGGGATTAAAGGTTCTGATGCTGACTGGGATTAAAGGTTCTGAAGCTGACTGGGATTAAAGGTTCTGATGCTGACTGGGATTAAAGGTTCTGATGCTGACTGGGATTAAAGGTTCTGATGCTGACTGGGATTAAAGGTTCTGATGCTGACTGGGATTAAAGGTTCTGATGCTGACTGGGATTAAAGGTTCTGGATGCTGAGTGGGATTAAAGGTTCTGGATGCTGACTGGGATTAAAGGTTCTGGATGCTGAGTGGGATTAAAGGTTCTGATGCTGACTGGGATTAAAGGTTCTGGATGCTGAGTGGGATTAAAGGTTCTGATGCTGACTGGGATTAAAGGTTCTGATGCTGACTGGGATTAAAGGTTCTAGATGCTGACTGGGATTAAAGGTTCTGGATGCTGACTGGGATTAAAGGTTCTGATGCTGACTGGGATTAAAGGTCCTGATGCTGACTGGGATTAAAGGTTCTGATGCTGAGTGGGATTAAAGGTTCTAGATGCTGACTGGGATAAAAGGTTCTGATGCTGACTGGGATTAAAGGTTCTGATGCTGACTGGGATTAAAGGTTCAGATGTGATTGGGATTAAAGGTTCTGATGCTGACTGGGATTAAAGGTTCTGATGCTGACTGGGATTAAAGGTTCTGATGCTGACTGGGATTAAAGGTTCTGATGCTGACTGGGATTAAAGGTTCTGATGCTGACTGGGATTAAAGGTTCTGATGTTGACTGGGATTAAAGGTTCTAGATGCTGACTGGGATTAAAGGTTCTGATGCTGACTTGGATTAAAGGTTCTGATGCTGACTGGGATTAAAGGTTCTGATGCTGACTTGGATTAAAGGTTCTGATGCTGACTGGGATTACAGGTTCTGATGCTGACTGGGATTAAAGATTCTGATGCTGACTGGGATTAAAGGTTCTGATGCTGACTGGGATTAAAGGTTCTGGATGCTGACTGGGATTAAAGGCTCTGATGATGACTGGGATTAAAGGTTCTGATGCCGACTGGGATTAAAGGTTCTGATGCCGACTGGGATTAAAGGTTCTGATGCTGACTGGGATTAAAGGTTCTGATGCTGACTGGGATTAAAGCTTCTGATGCTGACTGGGATTACAGGTTCTGATGCTGACTGGGATTACAGGTTCTGATGCTGACTGGGATTAAAGCTTCTGATGCTGACTGGGATTAAAGCTTCTGATGCTGACTGGGATTAAAGGTTCTGATGCTGACTGGGATTAAATGTTCTGATGCTGACTGGGATTAAAGGTTCTGATGCTGACTGGGATTAAAGGTTCTGATGCTGACTGGGATTAAAGGTTCAGATGCTGACTGGGATTAAAGGTTCTAGATGCTGACTGGGATTAAAGGTTCTGATGCTGACTGGGATTAAAGGTTCTGATGCTGACTGACATTAAAGGTTCTAGATGCTGACTGGGATTAAAGGTTCTGGATGCTGACTGGGATTAAAGGTTCTGATGCTGACTGGGATTAAAGGTTCTGATGCTGACTGGGATTAAAGGTTCTGATGCTGACTGGGATTACAGGTTCTGATGCTGACTGGGATTAAAGGTTCTGATGATGACTGGGATTAAAGGTTCTGATGCTGACTGAGATTAAAGGTTCTAGATGTTGACTGGGATTAAAGGTTCTGGATGCTGACTGGGATTAAAGGTTCTGATGCTGACTGGGATTAAAGGTTTTAGATGCTGACTGGGATTAAAGGTTCTGATGATGACTGGGATTAAAGGTTCTGATGCTGACTGAGATTAAAGGTTCTAGATGCTGACTGGGATTAAAGGTTCTGATGCTGACTGAGATTAAAGGTTCTAGATGCTGACTGGGATTACAGGTTCTGGATGCTGACTGGGATTAAAGGTTCTGATGCTGACTGAGATTAAAGGTTCTAGATGCTGACTGGGATTAAAGGTTCTGATGCTGACTGAGATTAAAGGTTCTAGATGCTGACTGGGATTACAGGTTCTGGATGCTGACTGGGATTAAAGGCTCTGATGCTGACTGGGATTATAGGTTCTGATGCTGACTGAGATTAAAGGTTCTAGATGCTGACTGGGATTAAAGGTTCTGGATGCTGACTGGGATTAAAGGTTCTGATGTTGACTGGGATTAAAGGTTCTAGATGCTGACTGGGATTAAAGGTTCTGATGCTGACTTGGATTAAAGGTTCTGATGCTGACTGGGATTAAAGGTTCTAGATGCTGACTGGGATTAAAGGTTCTGATGCTGACTTGGATTAAAGGTTCTGATGCTGACTGGGATTAAAGGTTCTGATGCTGACTGGGATTACAGGTTCTGATGCTGACAGGGATTAAAGGTTCTGATGCTGACAGGGATTAAAGGTTCTGATGCTGACTGGGATTAAAGGTTCTGATGCTGACTGGGATTAAAGGTTCTGATGCTGACTGGGATTAAAGGTTCTAGATGCTGACTGGGATTAAAGATTCTGATGCTGACTGGGATTAAAGGTTCTGATGCTGACTGGGATTAAAGGTTCTGATGCTGACTGGGATTAAAGGTTGTAGATGCTGACTGGGATTAAAGGTTCTGATGCTGACTGGGATTAAAGGTTCTGATGCTGACTGGGATTAAAGGTTCTGATGCTGACTGGGATTAAAGGTTCTGATGCTGAATGGGATTAAAGGTTCTGATGCTGACTGGGATTAAAGGTTCTGATGCTGACTGGGATTAAAAGTTCTGATGCTGACTGGGATTAAAGGTTCTGATGCTGACTGGGATTAAAGGTTCTGATGCTGACTGGGATTAAAGGTTCTGATGCTGACTGGGATTAAAGATTCTGATGCTGACTGGGATTAAAAGTTCTGATGCTGACTGGGATTAAAGGTTCTGATGCTGACTGGGATTAAAGGTTCTGATGCTGACTGGGATTAAAGGTTCTAGATGCTGACTGGGATTAAAGGTTCTGATGCTGACTGGGATTAAACATTCTGATGCTGACTGGGATTAAAGGTTCTGATGCTGACTGGGATTAAAGGTTCTAGATGCTGACTGGGATTAAAGGTTCTGATGCTGACTGGGATTAAAGATTCTGATGCTGACTGGGATTAAAAGTTCTGATGCTGACTGGGATTAAAGGTTCTGATGCTGACTGGGATTAAAGGTTGTAGATGCTGACTGGGATTAAAGGTTCTGATGCTGACTGGGATTAAAGGTTCTGATGCTGACTGGGATTAAAGGTTCTGATGCAAGTGCAGCATATCAGACAGGATGGGGGGAGCCAGACCATTTAAAGGGGAGTTCGGGTTTTTGGAGCGATCCAGGGTCCCGCTGATCACTGGAGACAGTTTCACTGATTTCATGTCATGTTCGTGTTAGCGGTGGTGCTAATGCTAATGCTATTGCTAGCGTAAGTCCACAGAACACGACCATCAGTATAACAGCAGATTATCTGCGGAAACGCGTGAACATAATGTCACACAGAAAACTTACCTTGGAAAGGTTCTGGATGCTAATGCAGCTGGGAAAATATATTCACACACTGAAATATCGTGATATTTTGATATGCACATTTCACACTGACATTTAAAAACTTGATATCGATCTATTTTACCAATAAAATCTTACAAGATTTCATATCAGAATGGTGAAATCTCACGAGATTTTAACAGTAAAACAGATCAATATCACATTTTTAAATATTTTATGAAATCTGCATGAAAATATCGCGTTAATTCAGTGTATCGCTATGTTTTCCCAGCCCTATTTGATATCGGTATAGATATCGATTATCGGCCACATGAGTTTTAAAATATCAGCAGGGACGGAGCTGGACCAGATACCCCCTTTTCCACCTGTGGACCGGATCACCCGAGCTCCGGACCGAACCGGACTGGACTCGGTCTAGAACTGAGCGGACCGGTCTGACTGGTTCTGCCGAACCTAACGGAGCAGGTGAGGTTCGGTACTGACCGTGGGCCGCTTCCAGGACACCCCGCGGACCTTGTAGGAGTCCGGGCCCAGTTCGTTGAAGCCCAGAGAGGAGGACCGGGCCGGGAAGGCGTCGTCCTGGAACAGCTGACCCGCCTGGAAGCAGCGGTTCCGCAGAACCTCGTAGTCCTGGTTCAGGTACCGGACGGCCCGGCTGTTGGTTCCGATGCCCCGGTTCTGGTCCCGGTGGCGCTGCAGGGTGGCCGCGATGCCCGACATGGTTCTGGTCTCGTCCGGGAAATGTGGGGCGGCTCCTCAGGTTTCAGGTGTGGAGGGATGGAGGAGGGGCGCGCGCAGCGCTCACCTGCAGCAGCAGGGACAGGTAACTTCCGGTCGCTCCCTTCGAAATAAAAGCCTTAAAATAAAAACTTCATGTAGACCAGGATTTCCCGGTCCTGGTCCTCAGGGACCCTGCTGGTCCTCAGGACCAGGACTGGGAAACCCAGCACATGAAAGAGAGGAGAAAAACCCAGAACGAGCCTGACAGAGCATGCGCGAGGAAGGCAAAACACCCGCGAGGGCTGATGGGAAGTCCGGTACAAAATTAACGGTGTTTATAGCGATTTATTAAGGATGCACGATATCGGTGATATTATAAAACTCATGTGGCCGGATATTAATATACTAAATAATTAATATACTAAACCGGATATTGGTTTAGCTGATGTGTGGAGTGAAGGATTGTGGGAATTATGGACCTTTAAAACTGTTCCTATCACCGTCAGAGAAACACTTTATGGAGATTAAACCTGCATTTATTGAAGCATATGAAGGATCACGTTGAAAAGGATATCACAGAATTTCTGGAACTACATGATCATGGTGATGTTTCAGCTCCAATATTATGGGATGCTTGTAAAGCAGGAGTTAGGGTAAATAACTGGATACAGCTGAAGTTCAAAGAGAAGCAAACAAAAAGAGTTAGGCCAATGGAAGCAGGACTGAACAGATGGAAATGAAACACGAGGACACTCATGATGAGAAACTTATAGAAGCACTTAGGAAGAAAAAAGAATGAAATTAATATTTATACAAAAGATATAAAAAGTTGCTGTTCTCAGGACAAAAATATTGCGAGGGGGGAGGGAAAGCCAGCAAATTATTGGCTTACAAACTGAAAAAAGCAGCAAGCAGAAAAACTCAATTCATAAAATTAAAAATCCAAAAACTAATATGGTGCATTATAAAATGGAGGATATAGCAAATAGTTTTGAGATGAACTTTCATGAACTTTGCACACAAACCCAACTTGATGGAGCAAAAATGGACGAATTCTTTAAAAAGATTCATCTTCCTAAACTGCTGAGCAGAGAAATCAACTCTCAGCAGAAATCCCTGAAAAGGAAATGAAAGCAGCGATTTTCCATCTGAAATCAGGTCCGGATGGATTTACAGCAGCATGGTGCCTCCCGGGTAATGGGGGGTCGTTGGTCCCTATCTGCTTTTAACTGGATCCTGAAAAAATGTGATTCCTCCTTCCTGGAGAGAGTTTCACCAGTTCCAACAGAGGGGGGAGATAAATCTGCAGACCAGTTAGCGTGTTAGATCACGATTATAAGATCTTATCACATACATGGAACACGTTACCACCAATGATCAGCCGGATCAGACCGGGTTCATTCGCCAAAGGCAAACTCACGATACCATCAGAGGACGTGCATGTAAGGAATCACATCACTCATCATGATGTAGACGCGGTGCTGACGGAGTAGATGCTGAAAAGGCTTTTGGTTGCAGGAATCGGGCCTTCGTCTTTACAGTAGGGGAGAGGGGGGGGGGGGGGGGGGGGGGGGTAATGTGAGACGCCCGCTATTTCTCGGCAAATAAACACATTTGTGGTCAGGTGACCAGCATGTTTTCAAGCTCCTCCCATCACCCTCTTACCAGGAAGGAGAAGTTGTGCTCGTGCTATGCTAAGTGTGTTTTTTTCACAAAAAAATGTGTTTTTTCATGTAAAAGTAAATTTTCTTGCCATGAACTTTATCAGCTGTTTTGTCAAAAGTAAATTGATTCAGGTAGAAAAACTGCTATCAAACATGTTGATGAACCTCTAACATGCAAAACCATGTACTTGATGCTGGTTAAAGATGAGCCGGAACTGCAAGATATGATGTTTTTTCTAAAAAAGTGGCTGTGGGGTAAAGTGAGACAAATGTTGTGGGGTAAAGTGAGACAAATGCTGTGGGGTAAAGTGAGACAAATGTTGTGGGGTAAAGTGAGACAAATGCTGTGGGGTAAAGTGAGACAAATGTTGTGGGTAAAGTGAGACAAATGTTGTGGGCTAAAGTGAGACAAATGTTGTGGGGTAAAGTGAGACAAATGCTGTGGGGTAAAGTGAGACAAATGCTGTGTGGGGTAAAGTGAGATAAATGCTGTGGGGTAAAGTGAGACAAATGCTGTGGGGTAAAGTGAGATAAATGCTGTGGGGTAAAGTGAGACAAATGCTGTGGGGTAAAGTGAGACAAATGCTGTGGGGGTGTAAAGTGAGACAAATGCTGTGGGGTAAAGTGGAGACAAATGCTGTGGGGTAAAGTGAGACAAATGCTGTGGGGTAAAGTGAGACAAATGCTGTGGGGTAAAGTGGGACAAATGTTGTGGGGTAAAGTGAGACAAATGCTGTGGGGTAAAGTGAGACAAATGCTGTGGGGTAAAGTGGGACGAATGCTGTGGGCTAAAGTGAGACAAATGCTGTGGGGTAAAGTGAGACAAATGCTGTGGGGTAAAGTGGGACAAATGCTGTGGGGTAAAGTGAGACAAATGTTGTGGGGTAAAGTGAGACAAATGCTGTGGGGTAAAGTGAGACAAATGCTGTGGGGTAAAGTTACCTGAACGTGAACCCCCCATTAACCCCTCGTTCACCAGGAATAATATCAAACACAATGGATTTTCTGAGCAAAAAACTTTCTTTCTTTCTTTCTTTCTTTCTTTCTTTCTTTCTTTCTTTCTTTTTCTTTCTTTCTTTCTTTCTTTCTTTCTTTCTCTCTTTCTTCCTTCCTTTCTTTCTTTCATCTTTCTTTCTTTCTTTCTCCCGCATATTTGTACATTTTCCGCAGTGTAACATCATCCTCCTCCAACTAAATATCAAACTTCGTCTGTTTTATTCATTTTTATTTCTCATCACATAAAAACTGTCAGAATCATAAAAAAAGTCTCCTCTGCTTCTGTTTAAATCTCAGTTATGATGCTAACTGTGTTCCATCGCGTTGGAACTAGAATTATTGTACATTTTGTGCTAAATTTCCTTTATTTTATTTAAAAACTTTGTATGTTTGTTGTTGGAAGCTGTCAGAGTTTGTTCCTGATGTAACTGTACAGGACTGGATGAAGCTGCTCGTTACTCACCAGTTTCTACTTTCTGCTCGTGTAAATAAAGTTTTTTTTAAATCTTGTGTGCAGTGAATTCTGGGAAATGCGAGGTCACGAAGGAAACGTGTGACGTCTCCGTTTCAGGACCGTACCGACCCGCCGCTGACACGTCTGCAGCCCAAGAATGCAAACACGGTAGCAAGCCACGCCCTCCTGGTTACCAGGACAACCAGATCCACCAGAAACCAGATTCACCTGGTTACCAGGAGAACCAGATTCACCTGGTTACCAGGAGAACCAGATCCACCAGAAACCAGATTCACCTGGTTACCAGGAGAACCAGATCCACCAGAAACCACTTTTCCTCCATGTTTATGAAGATAGTATCGATACAATAACACTGGTATCGATCATACCGATACCAATGCTGGTATCGGTATGATCGATACTTGTATCGATCATACCGATACTGGTATTGGTATGATCAATACTTGTACGGACCCCCCCACCGCAGGTCTCAGATTCTCCTCCAGAGGTGGAGCTTCAGTTTCCTGAATGTAAACGTGGTCTCAAACACACCAGCAGTGATCTGCACAGGCAGCCACCAGATGGTGCTGCAGGCCCTGATGTCTGGACCGGGACCAGGACCAGGACCAGGACCAGCATCAGGACCAGGGCCAGGACCAGGACCAGGACCAGGACCAGCACCAGGACCAGGGCCAGGACCAGGACCAGGACCAGGACCAGGGCCAGGACCAGGACCAGGACCAGGACCATGACCAGGACCAGCACCAGGACCAGGGCCAGGGCCAGGACCAGGACCAGCACCAGGACTAGGACTAGGACCAGGACCATGACCAAGACCATGAAGAGGACCAGGACCAGCACCAGGACTAGGACTAGGACCAGGACCATGACCAGCACCAGGACCAGGACCAGGACCAGGACCAGCACCAGGACCAGGACCATGACCAGGACCATGACCAGAACCAGGACCAAGACCATGAAGAGGACCAGGGCCAGGACCAGGACCATGACCAGAACCAGGACCAAGACCATGAAGAGGACCAGGGCCAGGACCAGGACTAGGACTAGGACCATGACCAGGACCAGGACCAGGACCATGAAGAGGACCAGGGCCAGGACCAGGACCAGCACCAGGACCATGACCAGGACCATGACCAGGACCAGGACCAGGACCATGAAGAGGACCAGGGCCAGGACCAGGACTAGGACTAGGACTAGGACCAGGACCAGGACCAGGACCAAGACCATGAAGAGAGGACCAGGACCCGGACTGGGACTAGGACTAGGACGGGTGGTGGTCTCCATCTTCGGTCTCAGTGTAGATATTAAAACGGGGCGCAGACGTGGTTCCATGAAACACCAGATTTATTTCCCGGCAGCTACTCAGAGAAGTAAAACACAGACGAGTACTTATTTAATCTTTAATCTTTATTAGTATTAGTATTGGTATTGTTAAATCTTTATAAGTATGCAGTAACTGTTCACTGTTTACTAGTATGAAATAACTGTTTACTAGTATCCAGTACCTAGTTACTGTTTACTCGTATTGAGTAACCGTTTACTGTTTAGTATTAGCAGTAACTGTTTAATGTTTACTAGTATCCTGCATCTGTTTAATAGTATCCAGTAACTAGTTACTAGTCTCCAGTAACTGTTTAATGTTAAGTAGTATCCAGTAACTGTTGTGTTTGCTAGTTTCAAGTAACTGTTTACTGTTATCCAGTAACCGATTGTTTATTAGTATCCTGTAACCGTTTACTGAAATGCAGTAAGTGTGAAATAAGTTTGTTGGTGGCATCCACCATTTCTAACCTCTGAGTCGGAGGACGCTGCCAGCAGGAACCAAACCAGCAGTTCAGTCTGTTTCCACCTGCTGTCATTTATTTACTAAATATCAGACCGAACAGCTGATTCATGCTGGTGGAGACAGAGAGCGAGCAGGAAGGCAGTGAGGAGGAGGAGATGATGAAGAACAAATAGTCATGTTCAACGTCCATTAAAGGATAACTTTTTTCTCCAACCGGGACCTTATTTCTAGAAGTTTATACGTGGATTTACTCTTTTGTAAAGTTTCTGCATCACTTTGAGTCCTCTGAAAGATATTAGGTTGGGTCGTCCTTCGGTGAACGTCCAGTATCACGGTGGAGACGGACGTTATCTGCAGTAAAACTCCTTCATGTCATCAGTACTTTCAGAAGGATGAAGGAATGAATGAGTACTTTTGTCCTGTGAGTTCAAAGTTTCTCTAATCGTGGTTTTCTTGTCTGGGTAGCAGCTGATCGTCTCAGCTGTACGACCAAAGCGCAACGTGAACACGCGGCCCCGAAAAGTGCGTAAAATCCTGATAACTAACGGAAAGATAAACCTGCTCTCACAGGACAAAAGTACTCGTTTGGTTTTTAATTCTACGACAAGCATTGATGACATGAAGGAGTTTTACTGCAGATAATGTCTGACAGAGGCCGCCCCGTCTCCACCGTGATTCCGGACGTTCACCGAAGGACGACTCGGCTTAATGTCTTCCAAAGAAGTCAAAGTGATGCAGAAACGTACTGGTGAGTAAACGCACGTAGAAAGTCGGAGAAATAAGGTCCAAGTTGGAAACAAAGACGGTTCTGCTTTAAGGCTCCGACTGCATGACTGAACTCTGAACTCTTATAGACCCAGACTAGTTAACCAGAGTTCCCAACTAGACCCAGACTAGTTAACCAGAGTTCCCGACTAGACCCAGACTAGTTAACCAGAGTTCCCGACTAGACCCAGACTAGTTAACCGGAGTTCCGACTAGACTCAGACTAGTTAACCAGAGTTCCTGACTAGACTCAGACTAGTTAACCAGAGTTCCCGACTAGACCCAGACTAGTTAACCGGAGTTCCGACTAGACTCAGACTAGTTAACCAGAGTTCCCGACTAGACCCAGACTAGTTAACCGGAGTTCCCGACTAGACTCAGACTAGTTAACCAGAGTTCCCGACTAGACCCAGACTAGTCAACCAGAGTTCCCAACTAGACCCAGACTAGTTAACCAGAGTTCCTGACTAGACCCAGACTAGTTAACCAGGTTCCCAACTAGACCCAGACTAGTTAACCAGAGTTCCTGACTAGACCCAGACTAGTTAACCAGAGTTCCCGAATAGACCCAGACTAGTTAACCAGAGTTCCTGACTAGACCCAGACTAGTTAACCAGAGTTCCCAACTAGACCGAGACTAGTTAACCAGAGTTCCCGAATAGACCCAGACTAGTTAACCAGCGTTCCTGACTAGACTCAAACTAGTTAACCTAGAGTTCCAGACTAGTTAACCAGAGTCCCCAACTAGACTCAGACTAGTTAACCCAGAGTTCCTGACCACTCAGACTAGTTAACCTAAATATCATGACTAGACCCAGACTAGTCAACCAGAGTTCCCGACTAGACTCAGACTAGTTAACCAGAGTTCCCAACTAGACCCAGACTAGTTAACCAGAGTTCCCAACTAGACCCAGACTAGTTAACCAGAGTTCCCGACTAGACCCAGACTAGTCAACCAGAGTTCCCAACTAGACCCAGACTAGTTAACCAGAGTTCCCGACTAGACCCAGACTAGTCAACCAGAGTTCCCAACTAGACCGAGACTAGTTAACCAGAGTTCCCGACTAGACCCAGACTAGTTAACCGGAGTTCCCGACTAGACTCAGACTAGTTAACCAGAGTTCCTGACTAGACTCAGACTAGTTAACCAGAGTTCCCGACTAGACCCAGACTAGTTAACCGGAGTTCCCGACTAGACTCAGACTAGTTAACCAGAGTTCCCGACTAGACCCAGACTAGTTAACCGGAGTTCCCGACTAGACTCAGACTAGTTAACCAGAGTTCCCGACTAGACCCAGACTAGTCAACCAGAGTTCCCAACTAGACCCAGACTAGTTAACCAGAGTTCCTGACTAGACCCAGACTAGTTAACCAGAGTTCCCAACTAGACCCAGACTAGTTAACCAGAGTTCCTGACTAGACCCAGACTAGTTAACCAGAGTTCCCGAATAGACCCAGACTAGTTAACCAGAGTTCCTGACTAGACCCAGACTAGTTAACCAGAGTTCCCAACTAGACCGAGACTAGTTAACCAGAGTTCCCGAATAGACCCAGACTAGTTAACCAGCGTTCCTGACTAGACTCAAACTAGTTAACCTAGAGTTCCAGACTAGTTAACCAGAGTCCCCAACTAGACTCAGACTAGTTAACCCAGAGTTCCTGACCACTCAGACTAGTTAACCTAAATATCATGACTAGACCCAGACTAGTCAACCAGAGTTCCCGACTAGACTCAGACTAGTTAACCAGAGTTCCCAACTAGACCCAGACTAGTTAACCAGAGTTCCCAACTAGACCCAGACTAGTTAACCAGAGTTCCCGACTAGACCCAGACTAGTCAACCAGAGTTCCCAACTAGACCCAGACTAGTTAACCAGAGTTCCCGACTAGACCCAGACTAGTCAACCAGAGTTCCCAACTAGACCGAGACTAGTTAACCAGAGTTCCCGACTAGACTCAGACTAGTTAACCAGAGTTCCGACTAGACTCAGACTAGTTAACCAGAGTTCCCAACTAGACCCAGACTAGTTAACCAGAGTTCCGACTAGACCCAGACTAGTTAACCGGAGTTCCCGACTAGACTCAGACTAGTTAACCAGAGTTCCTGACTAAGCTCAGACTAGTTAACCAGAGTTCCTGACTAGACACAGACTAGTCAACCAGAGTTCCCGACTAGACCCAGACTAGTTAACCAGAGTTCCTGACTAGACCCAGACTAGTTAACCAGAGTTCCCAACTAGACCCAGACTAGTTAACCAGAGTTCCCGACTAGACCCAGACTAGTTAACCGGAGTTCCCGACTAGACTCAGACTAGTTAACCAGAGTTCCTGACTAGACTCAGACTAGTTAACCAGAGTTCCTGACTAGACCCAGACAAGTTAACCAGAGTTCCCGACTAGACCCAGACTAGTTAACCGGAGTTCCCGACTAGACTCAGACTAGTTAACCAGAGTTCCCGACTAGACCCAGACTAGTTAACCGGAGTTCCGACTAGACTCAGACTAGTTAACCAGAGTTCCCAACTAGACCCAGACTAGTTAACCAGAGTTCCCGACTAGACCCAGACTAGTTAACCGGAGTTCCCGACTAGACTCAGACTAGTTAACCAGAGTTCCTGACTAGACTCAGACTAGTTAACCAGAGTTCCTGACTAGACACAGACTAGTCAACCAGAGTTCCCAACTAGACCCAGACTAGTTAACCAGAGTTCCTGACTAGACCCAGACTAGTTAACCAGAGTTCCCAACTAGACCCAGACTAGTTAACCAGAGTTCCCGACTAGACCCAGACTAGTTAACCGGAGTTCCCGACTAGACTCAGACTAGTTAACCAGAGTTCCTGACTAGACTCAGACTAGTTAACCAGAGTTCCTGACTAGACCCAGACAAGTTAACCAGAGTTCCCGACTAGACCCAGACTAGTTAACCGGAGTTCCCGACTAGACTCAGACTAGTTAACCAGCGTTCCTGACTAGACTCAAACTAGTTAACCTAGAGTTCCAGACTAGTTAACCAGAGTCCCCAACTAGACTCAGACTAGTTAACCCAGAGTTCCTGACCACTCAGACTAGTTAACCTAAATATCATGACTAGACCCAGACTAGTCAACCAGAGTTCCCGACTAGACTCAGACTAGTTAACCAGAGTTCCCAACTAGACCCAGACTAGTTAACCAGAGTTCCCAACTAGACCCAGACTAGTTAACCAGAGTTCCCGACTAGACCCAGACTAGTCAACCAGAGTTCCCAACTAGACCCAGACTAGTTAACCAGAGTTCCCGACTAGACCCAGACTAGTCAACCAGAGTTCCCAACTAGACCGAGACTAGTTAACCAGAGTTCCCGACTAGACTCAGACTAGTTAACCAGAGTTCCCAACTAGACCCAGACTAGTTAACCAGAGTTCCCAACTAGACCCAGACTAGTTAACCAGAGTTCCGACTAGACCCAGACTAGTCAACCAGAGTTCCCAACTAGACCGAGACTAGTTAACCAGAGTTCCCGAATAGACCCAGACTAGTTAACCAGAGTTCCTGACTAGACCCAGACTAGTTAACCAGAGTTCCCAACTAGACCGAGACTAGTTAACCAGAGTTCCGAATAGACCCAGACTAGTTAACCAGCGTTCCTGACTAGACTCAAACTAGTTAACCTAGAGTTCCAGACTAGTTAACCAGAGTCCCCAACTAGACTCAGACTAGTTAACCAGAGTTCCCGACTAGACCCAGACTAGTTAACCGGAGTTCCCGACTAGACTCAGACTAGTTAACCAGAGTTCCCAACTAGACCCAGACTAGTTAACCAGAGTTCCCAACTAGACCCAGACTAGTTAACCAGAGTTCCCGACTAGACCCAGACTAGTCAACCAGAGTTCCCAACTAGACCCAGACTAGTTAACCAGAGTTCCGACTAGACCCAGACTAGTCAACCAGAGTTCCCAACTAGACCGAGACTAGTTAACCAGAGTTCCCGACTAGACCCAGACTAGTTAACCGGAGTTCCCGACTAGACTCAGACTAGTTAACCAGAGTTCCTGACTAGACTCAGACTAGTTAACCAGAGTTCCCGACTAGACCCAGACTAGTTAACCGGAGTTCCCGACTAGACTCAGACTAGTTAACCAGAGTTCCCGACTAGACCCAGACTAGTTAACCGGAGTTCCCGACTAGACTCAGACTAGTTAACCAGAGTTCCCGACTAGACCCAGACTAGTCAACCAGAGTTCCCAACTAGACCCAGACTAGTTAACCAGAGTTCCTGACTAGACCCAGACTAGTTAACCAGAGTTCCCAACTAGACCCAGACTAGTTAACCAGAGTTCCTGACTAGACCCAGACTAGTTAACCAGAGTTCCCGAATAGACCCAGACTAGTTAACCAGAGTTCCTGACTAGACCCAGACTAGTTAACCAGAGTTCCCAACTAGACCGAGACTAGTTAACCAGAGTTCCCGAATAGACCCAGACTAGTTAACCAGCGTTCCTGACTAGACTCAAACTAGTTAACCTAGAGTTCCAGACTAGTTAA
Organism: Atherinomorus stipes; assembly: GCA_023101725.1. NCBI lineage: Eukaryota > Metazoa > Chordata > Actinopteri > Atheriniformes > Atherinidae > Atherinomorus > Atherinomorus stipes. The sequence continues at coordinate 18,409 of JALJCO010010366.1, forward strand.
CCAGAGTCCCCAACTAGACTCAGACTAGTTAACCCAGAGTTCCTGACCACTCAGACTAGTTAACCTAAATATCATGACTAGACCCAGACTAGTCAACCAGAGTTCCCGACTAGACTCAGACTAGTTAACCAGAGTTCCCAACTAGACCCAGACTAGTTAACCAGAGTTCCCAACTAGACCCAGACTAGTTAACCAGAGTTCCCGACTAGACCCAGACTAGTCAACCAGAGTTCCCAACTAGACCCAGACTAGTTAACCAGAGTTCCCGACTAGACCCAGACTAGTCAACCAGAGTTCCCAACTAGACCGAGACTAGTTAACCAGAGTTCCCGACTAGACTCAGACTAGTTAACCAGAGTTCCGACTAGACTCAGACTAGTTAACCAGAGTTCCCAACTAGACCCAGACTAGTTAACCAGAGTTCCCGACTAGACCCAGACTAGTTAACCGGAGTTCCCGACTAGACTCAGACTAGTTAACCAGAGTTCTGACTAAGCTCAGACTAGTTAACCAGAGTTCCTGACTAGACACAGACTAGTCAACCAGAGTTCCCGACTAGACCCAGACTAGTTAACCAGAGTTCCTGACTAGACCCAGACTAGTTAACCAGAGTTCCCAACTAGACCCAGACTAGTTAACCAGAGTTCCGACTAGACCCAGACTAGTTAACCGGAGTTCCCGACTAGACTCAGACTAGTTAACCAGAGTTCCTGACTAGACTCAGACTAGTTAACCAGAGTTCCTGACTAGACCCAGACAAGTTAACCAGAGTTCCCGACTAGACCCAGACTAGTTAACCGGAGTTCCCGACTAGACTCAGACTAGTTAACCAGAGTTCCCGACTAGACCCAGACTAGTTAACCGGAGTTCCCGACTAGACTCAGACTAGTTAACCAGAGTTCCCAACTAGACCCAGACTAGTTAACCAGAGTTCCCGACTAGACCCAGACTAGTTAACCGGAGTTCCCGACTAGACTCAGACTAGTTAACCAGAGTTCCTGACTAGACTCAGACTAGTTAACCAGAGTTCCTGACTAGACACAGACTAGTCAACCAGAGTTCCCAACTAGACCCAGACTAGTTAACCAGAGTTCCTGACTAGACCCAGACTAGTTAACCAGAGTTCCCAACTAGACCCAGACTAGTTAACCAGAGTTCCCGACTAGACCCAGACTAGTTAACCGGAGTTCCCGACTAGACTCAGACTAGTTAACCAGAGTTCTGACTAGACTCAGACTAGTTAACCAGAGTTCCTGACTAGACCCAGACAAGTTAACCAGAGTTCCCGACTAGACCCAGACTAGTTAACCGGAGTTCCCGACTAGACTCAGACTAGTTAACCAGCGTTCCTGACTAGACTCAAACTAGTTAACCTAGAGTTCCAGACTAGTTAACCAGAGTCCCCAACTAGACTCAGACTAGTTAACCCAGAGTTCCTGACCACTCAGACTAGTTAACCTAAATATCATGACTAGACCCAGACTAGTCAACCAGAGTTCCCGACTAGACTCAGACTAGTTAACCAGAGTTCCCAACTAGACCCAGACTAGTTAACCAGAGTTCCCAACTAGACCCAGACTAGTTAACCAGAG